>JAUMHH010214146.1:0-12547 GCA_032359455.1 Chlamys rubida | reverse complement strand
CTACAGTCAGGAGACACTATGTGAGCGAGGTCACACTCCTGCTACAGTCAGGAGACACTATGTGAGCGAGGTCACACCCCTGCTACAGTCAGGAGACACTATGTGAGCGAGGTCACACTCCTGCTACAGTCAGGAGACACTATGTGAGCGAGGTCACACTCCTGCTTATCCTTTTGACATGACCAGCAGCAGTGGCCATGGTCAGCAAAGAACAAAAGAAGCAACAATAAAGTATGGGCAAATAGACCAGCTATATATAGATATAAAAAGTCGAAAAAAACGTCAGAATAATTTAGAATAAGAGCCTGTGACCATTATTTTTCCTTATAAATTCTTTAAATAACTATAAGTTACATATAAAGCTGTTTGGTTTGAAGTTATGTAACTTTCCCACTGGATTCTGCTACAATACAGCTTAACCACAGGGGCTTGTATAGACTTACCGGTATATGATAAAATTAGCTAGAAATACCGACATATATAAACAGGTATTTCTAGCTAATTTTATCATACAACTTATAAGTCTATACAAGCCCCTGTGGCTTAACCAACGCCAGACGTTTCCACATTTCGACACGGCTAAACTGTTATGTGATTTTGTGTGACCAGCACATGTGCCGATATGACTTGTGAAATACTAGACTTGATTTACTTGGGATTAAACGTCCTTGCTTGACTGTTTGAACTCATATATGAACTAAGCACTTTGCATAGGGGAGTCCACGAGCCATCGGCAACCCAGCCGAGGGTGATGTGATATTTTGTCAAATAACTGGGTTCTATTGCTTATACTCACCAGAAAGGGTATTCCATCTATAAATATTCTGTATCTGGATGTCAATCTGCTAAAACCACGTGCAATTGTCGACTGTTTGAACCTGTCCATGATGTTACGATACTGTAGTCTGTTGTCAACTGATGGGGACGGCCATTTTAAAACTAATCAAAAAGTTGTACCGGGATAAATAATCCGGATTTATAACTTAAAAAAAACTATAAAAAAATCACCCCGATAAATGAAAATAGACCACTTTCCAAAGATTAATGTCATAACATTGAATTTTCAACAAAGATAATTTTATTTTGGCAATGAGGCCTAAGTACTATTTTTTACTTCCAGTTTGCACATAACGTTAGATCTATCTCGGAATTATTGAAGAAATTTTAAGTGACAAACTTAATCGGGTTAAATACATTGTGTAATTTAAATATCTTGCATTACTCCCGCTGCTTTTTGAAAAATATGTCTCAAATATCATGTGTGTCTCAAATATCATGTTGTACGTGTGTCTCAAATATCATGTGGGAATTGCACTGCTACATCCAATTGCATATAATACAATATTCTGCAGCTCTTGAATTTTGAGAATATTATAAACAAAATTTGTAACCAATCTTCACATTTCTTCGGACATTTTAATACATGTAGGTATAACTTTGCTAATATTTACTTATATGTCTAACAGTCTATATTTTGAATGCTCATTAATCAAGGTTACCATTATCTCTGAAACACATACACAACTGGTAAACCTGAGCAAGTTCCAAGGAAATCCAATGGAAACTGATGAACTACTAGTATAGTTGTCATGACAAGTTTGCAGAACACTAAGGGCAATAACTCTGCAAATAAATTTTGGATCACAATGTCCTATATTCATGCACAATAAGTCAATTATATGTATATTGACCTCTGATGATGGCTTACCTGAACAGGTTAAAATTAAGGGATATCACTTGAAAGTGAAGGAGTAAAGTCAATCCAAATCAGAGCTTCGACGCATCACTCCCATTTACTAGTGTTGTGTGGGAGATCTTCCGCTATGATGAACAGCAGTATATGGGAGCGATGTGAAGATATAATTTTAATTAGATTTAGGGGCTGTCCAGACAAAAAGAGCAGTCGGATGACAGAAAACACCATACCATAATATATATAAACATATATGTTCCATCTTTATATATATATGCATTTTTTGAAATGCAAGGGATCAATATATATCTGTGTACTTGCCACCATGTAGGTGGTACTTTAAGTAGACTAGCTTGTCTGTAGAAGTCTTTGATGAACAAATAGAATGAGCAGCAGTGTTATGATAACATTGACAGGATTTCAAGTTGGGTGTAGTTCCTCTGTAATCTTCAAAAGACAGGTGTCAGCAAGCCTTGCATTTGGTCAGGTTTCAAATAGCTTACCTCAAACCTTTGATTATGCCAATGCTATTTTCTAATGGTGCATAAAAGATGTGTAAAACACAACCTGTTGTTTATGACGTCACAATTTCTGCCATTGATAATGATTCATGTCACTATGTCACTATACACATATATATATGTAGAAAAATAGTATGTGCCCACATTATTGGGTACGTTAACACTATAGTCCATTGTAGGGCGTCACTATACAAACTCATCCACACTATAAGTACTTCAGGTGAAACATTTTGTAGTCAAACTGTCCTGATGAAGCCCAATGTTCGGGCCAAACTGGTAGACCACACCAATAAATACAAGTAAACTGGTAGACCACACCAATAAATACAAGTAAACTGGTAGACCACACCAATAAATACAAGTAAAACCGGTAGACCACACCAATAAATACAAGTAAAACTGGTAGACCACACCAATAAACACAAGTAAAACTGGTAGACCACACCAATAAATACAAGTAAAACCAGTCCCTAGTTTGTTGTGATTGATGTACCCTTTTAGATTTGCCCTGACTCTCCAAACGGCCTGCATACCTTCTACAGGTATCCAAGCAAAGGACACAGGGACTAACAAACCAGCCACTACTCACCTCGACATTGGCTCTACCCTAGGACTACGTAAAGATATATGTAACAATATTAGAACCCTTGGATTTCAAAGATGATATCTCTGGTGTATGAAAATCTGGTTGCCTCCAAAGCACTGAAGTAAATTTGGCAATATGGCCTGATGAAAGAACAAATTCAGGAGAAACAATATGCAATAGTATTTATTCAAAACAACAAAGTACTTTGTAAACAAGTACAGGTCAGCACCAAGTTATATTGTAAAATTAGTTTTTAAACATGTAAACAATGAATATGTTTCATAATGAATTCAAAATATTTTCAGAAATTAAGCTCAATAATTTTGATCTGGGTTTTAGATGAGTTCCTTTGAAGATTATTTTCAAATTATTTTCTACTTTATTGGTTAACCAATTTTATAAATATCAATTTATTTTTCAACAACTTTCAAAAAGTTAACATAACTCTGATTAGGAAAAGTGGTACTTTAACAAATAGTTTGTAACCTTCAGCTTTGATCTGACACTGACATGTATTACATTTATGATACATAATGTAACACAAATGAAAACTTCACTTGTAAAACTGTTGCCAGGCATTCATTCCTTGACCTGGGAATTGTTCGTGCGGAATCATGCAAGAAATTGCAACATTCGAATAAACAAAATAATTTTTTTTGATTTGACTCTAATATAACCGAAAAAATATCCCGACTCATCCATTTTTGACTATAATTAACCTAACCTTACTGAGTCGTTCGTAAATGAAATGGCGGTCAGCCTATATAACGGTTCCGAAAGCCCTTGGTTGCTTTCCCAAAGAATCTGTCTTCTAAGGTACTAACAACTGAAAATTTGAAATGATTTTAAAGTTAGGAACTTTAAATTGACCTGTCTCCCAATCAAATCTATCTTATCATGGAATTCAGACCCTAAAAAAAAAAAAAAAAGTAAAGATCGAAAAAAAGCAATTTACATATTAATACACAATTTAGACCAACAATTTTTGCATATTTTGCACAAACTTAAACAAACATCACACAAGTCTTAAAGGTCATGGTCAATTAGAATACAAGTAAAGTTTAGTGATGTCAATATCTGAAGATCAGACAAAAGTTCCCTCAAATCAACCGGGAAAATGTTCGTAAAAATTACTGATATAAATAAATGTATGCAGTTTTTAAAAAAATATAAAATCAGTTTTTAGAGGAGATGGGTCAACTGCAAGTTCAAGGTTCATGGCCACATCAATTTCACTCAAATTTGTTTTCAGGAACTCATCTT
This sequence comes from Chlamys rubida, assembly GCA_032359455.1. Classification (NCBI taxonomy): domain Eukaryota; kingdom Metazoa; phylum Mollusca; class Bivalvia; order Pectinida; family Pectinidae; genus Chlamys; species Chlamys rubida. The sequence continues at coordinate 8,484 of JAUMHH010214146.1, read as the reverse complement.
TTATCCAGACTACTAAACAATTCACATGAAGTTTGTTAAACTTAATAAATAACAATAAATTATTTTAAAATAAAAAATACAGACCAGTATTTCGATGTACATGTACACTCATATGCAATTATTAAATGCATGAAGGTAAATTGTTATAAAATATATCTCAATATACTTGTATTTTAATTAATACATGTATGTGGTATGTTGCTATTAAAGAATTATAAAATTAATCCAGATGTTAACTAAACTTAACAGATTGAATATTATATAAAATATATGAACAATATAGTTTATCACAAAAAAGCGTGTATATAGTTTATCACAGATAGCCATGTTACGGACCCTGAATACCATGTAAATACAGTACAATGTACAATGGTAGTAGCACTAAACAATACATTAGATAGTAAAGGTAAACCAAGGTTACATTATAGCCTTTCAAAATAAGAAAATTTTGTATTAAAATTGAATTAATTTCATTTAAAATGTTGATTATTGCTAAATGATATTACACTGGTTTAATGGTGAAAAATGCCAATGTATTTAATTATTTTTATGAAGCTTTACAGTGCCGAAAATAAATTAAATCTAAAAAATAAACTGCGTAAAAATCTCACATTTCAATCTAGTGACTTACTGGTCTGTCAAGCAACTAATGGGAAACTTCGGTACCAGATTATATTAACGATCAGAATAATTCATATATATGATTTCAATATCATCACTGCGATATTTACGAGATAAACTAAAAAAAATGTTTTTCTTAAAATTTTCTATCTTCTTTGTTTCATTTCTATTAATTTATGTAAAATTTTGTAATGTTTTTAATATCTTTGATGAATGATATATTAACCCATCAAATGAATTTTGTAATCACATTGTTAGTTTTAGTTATAATTGACTTCTTCAAAGTAATTTTATAATTATTTTATACTTAAGTTTTAAATGATCTGTTCAAAATGATTCTGTTTTTTATTTATGCTTTAGTTATGAATGCTTTCTTCAAAGCGAGGTTGTAATTTTTCCATGTTTCAGTTATAAATGACCCATTCAGAGTTTGTAATTATTCTGTGTTCGATGATTTTGGACTCCATCGGTGATCATTTTCATGATGATCTCGTCAATTTCTCAGTCCATTTACATTTCCTCCAAGATGTCCTCCAGTTTCTCAAGAACTGCCTGACAGCTGGATCTGTCATCTGGATCCTCCTCAGTGCACATTTGAGCAATGAGATCTAATTCCATGATTCCGATGGTTTCTGATATCTCATTCACCATATACCCAACTGCATAGAGGTCAGAGGCAGGAGTGGAGAAGTGGCCTAGTCTAACTTCTGCGGCGTAGTTATTGCAATGATCCATGTAGGTTGGATCATCTGAGAAGCGGTGACCTCTTCTGAATGAGGCTAGACCCATGTCAATGAATCTAAAAGAACAAAATGAGATAAATTATCACTATAGGATAATGATAGGACATAAATCATAAGGCTCTAAAAATAAGATTCCAATTTATATTAGATTGATGTACCCGTAGTGAGTTTTCATTTCAGAGAGCTTTACAATGGTCGAGTTGATCTTTCCTGACCTCACAGGCTCACAGCCACACACCATGATCAGGGACAGTAGATAAGATATACGTCCCTGCCATGATATATAACCAAATAATACTCTAGAACCTATTTTTAAGTACAGTATACTATAAATTGTGTATTCTTCTTTATAGCAATTAAGTTGTACCAAGCACTTAATACGTTCTTCGGGTTTTGTTAACATGGTTATATATTAGCTCTAAATTTATATATGTTCAAAAATTGTCTAGTTTGTATTCCAGAATTTGCCAAACTGTATGTAACTGTCTGAAATGTCTGGTAAGAATGTGTTCAGTTTGGTTAAAATGTCTTTAGATTATGGTAAGACAAAGAACAAAAACAAATCAAAATTGCACTTCTTCAGGTATATGATCCAAATTTAACTACAAACACACCACAATACTGAACAGGGCAATTATGCAGCATTTGCATAGATATTTGACCTTTGACCTTCATTGGACACTTAAACCAAATGAGTATTTGACAGGTGATTGACACAGTCCAGATCAGCTACATTGTTTCAACACACTATGAAACATGTTTGGATAAGTTTAGAGAGGAAGATTTTCACATACCTGATGTTGTTTGTCATGTCGTCAGATTGACAGTCGATCAAGACATTATCAGTTTTAATGTCGTTCAGCAAGACTTGTTTCTCATGGATCATCTTCATTCCCCAGAACAGCTGATAGACCGTAGCAACCCACTTTCTATCGGTAAATGACCGGGGGCGATCGTTCAGCAGGTTCTTCAGTGTATAGCCTTTAGCGAAGCATTCTTGTACAAGGGAGACATCCTCAGATCTGAAAGGAGATACCATGAGTCCCAGACATTGTGGCACAAACTTTGTGGACTGCAGATAGAGCAACAGCTTGGCCTCTTGGTGGATATCGTACACAGATGCGCAGTTCTCTTCGTACTCTTTGACGCACAGGTCCATTGTTATGGTGCAGTGTTTAGCGAAGTACACACATCCAAAACCTCCTCTGCCGAGAACTACACTATCGCTCTCCGTCTTTGCATAGGTGACATCATGACTTTGTACAACAGGTATCTTGATGTGATCCAGTGTGGCTGGAATATCTCTTGAAGGGAGGTAACCATACTGAGGGAAAGGTGAAAAGGGCGACAGATACTTCTCTAGTTGACCTTCATATGGTACATCCTTGTGGAACCTACAAACGAGAATGGTTTTATACAGAAATAAATAAAACTAGAAAATGTCTGTAAGACTTAAGTGCCCCCATGGATGGGACTGGATGGGACGGGACGGGACGGACATGGGCAACACTATATGCCCTCCCATTTTATGGCGGAGGCATAATTAACATTTAGTACTCAATAACATTCCGCCATAATTAACATTTAGTACTCAATAACATTCCGCCATAATTAACATTTAGTACTCAATAACAGTGTTACTGTTTACAGCTAATAAGTATTATAAAGTAACATATATTCTTCATTCAAAATCTATTTACTTAGTGTTGGCACTATAGCCTTTTTAAAAGTTGGTCCTAAATATGCCATTATTGAAAGATTTAAGGTTGCACAAGTCTCACTTTCTTCTTCTTCTTCATTTGACATGAGGATGACATCAACATAATTAATTATTCACACTGATGCTTATTTTCACACATCAAATTTCATGGAGGAAATATTGAATGCATGATAAATGAGGTCAAAGACAAAATATCATTATTAAGGATTTGAATTGTAGAAGTTTGCAGTAATGTTTTGCATATAAAGCAGTTAAGATATTTACTGTTCCTTTAGAACAAATGGGACAGGAAGGTCACTTTAAGAACATTATACATTATGACTAGATGCACTTGGTCTTAAAACCAAATCTATGCTGATAATCAGATTACTTCTGGTGGTGATACTTCAATAAAAACCTCAGGGCAAAATAAGAACCAGGGGTGGTCCACGGGCCTGTGGCCATTGGTTTTCCGGGCAGACCAGTAGGTTTTTCAACAATCCATCCCACTGAGCCAGTAGGTATTTTGTAAATCTTATCTAAAATTTCAGCAGATTTGACGGGCGTATAAAAATGGATGATATCTTTTTGAACAAACATTTTTGGAATTGATAGTGGTATACAATTAAATACGTTGATATTTATCTAACAAGGGTCCCGTTTTGGGTAAAGCAACGTTAGGTCTCATGGCCCATTACAAGTTGTTTGTTTGAGGATTTTTCAACACATTTTGATTTTTTTCTGGGACCTTGGAGGAGCTACTGATACATGTAAGCTTATATAATTCCTATTTATACCAGTGTGTATATCTTGCCATGCACAACTACAACCTCAGAATAGGGTGAGGTCAGAATTTTAAGCAGTGAACTTCACTGTGAAGTTACGTAGCATAAAGTTGTTAAAGCATCAGACATTGAGTCTGAGTTTGGAGGATTTGATCTTTCATCTTGACCAGTAAAATAATAACTTGGTAAATTAAAGGAGTCTATTTTTTACCAGTATTACTACAATCTCACAAAATTTGGTTAAGACATTGAGGTTAAAATAGTTAAATTTTGGAGCCAAAAGTTCTGAACCACACAGGATACATGGTCAATTTTTTTGTCTTTGTTTTGTTAACCCCCAACTTCGCGAGCCATTAGGGTGTTCAATATGATACTCTCCTATTCTCCTATGTAAATAGGAGAGTATCGTATTGAACACCCTTGGCTCGCAAAGTTGGTTAACCCCTTGATTGCTTGACTTTGCAAAGAGAAATCACATTTTTTCAAATTATTTTAAATGTGTTTTAATCATGAGCTGACGCCAAATATCATCTAAACCTGACCTTGTACCCTTCCTCTTAAAAACAGATATTTCTGGGTATTCAGCACATGAGAAAATCCTACTGGTACCTTTAGTTGCATCACAGAATTAGATTAGATCCAAGTCTGTGGTTGTATTTTTGGGTGAAACCCATTTTTAAATATACAAAATAACGTTCACCGGCATATTCCATATGTTGATGTGGAATACAGTAAACCTCCGGTCAGATAGAACAAAGTTAAATAATGTTGTCAATCCTGTTTGAATTACACAAAATTATAGCCGCAAAAATAAAGTTTGTACTAACCGAGTCGACATCAACAAAATCACAGCAAACAGTCAAGTCGTTGATACCGAACAACGACAGCCTAATTTACGATATATTTTTAAATCTGGAGATGAATATTGGTATATATATCTTTTTTTATATTTACTTACTTACAATCTATTATCAAGTTCAATCGCAAACCAGAGACAATCAAGAAGTGTGTAGGCTGCAGTAGATGTTTTCTAGAGTATTGACAGTATAGTTCAATTAAAATAGGTCAGAATGCGGAGGGTGGATTGAAACTGCAATTACGCATTAATAGCTCGATCGACCACCTTGTCAAATATTTTTGTTTTGGCAGTACTACTCAAATTGTTTGTTCCTACAATCTGAATTGTGGGTAAGCAGGCTTGGAACTAGCACTAGACAGAAAATTATTATTTTCATTATTCAAAAAGTGTGTTCGAATCACCAGCCTATTCGAACTGACCGGTGGTTTATTGTAGTAAATAAGTGGGTTTTTTAAGTATACATACTTCATTATGTCGCCTTGTGACTTTCTCTTTGTCCTCTCTATGATATTGTGGGGAATTTTTGGAATGGCGGCTGTAGCCCCCTGGGGGTCCCCGCTATCAAACTTGGGAGAAGACTGGTGGTATAGTAAATCTTGTGTCCCTACACCACAATCCTTTAGGTTCACAGTTTCATGTGTGACATTCTAGAAACGAAAACAAAAGTGTTTACAATGCAACTGAGAAACTGGTTTAAAACATTTTTATTCCTTTAAATTTTTATAATACTTTTGGTACATGGAACATCAATACCAAGGATTCTGTGAGGTAAATTAAGGACTTTTTATTGCGTTGACAGGGAGAATAAGGTAAATTTTATTTGGACACATATGAATATCTATTACATTACACAAATGTATTATCCTCTTACATACCTTAATTGTGTTATAATGATCATTCTGGTCTTGTGGTGGTTGGTCAGGAGGGGTCATCTGTATTCCCACCTCTACACCCATTTGGCCTGCCTGTGTGCTGAATTCTGCTGTCATTGGTCTAGCCTCTGTACCAAAATGAGCCATATTTGGTTTGGCCTGTGTCCCAAAATCAGCTGCACTTGGTCTGACCTGTGTCCCAAAATCAGCTGCACTTGGTCTGACCTGTGTCCCAAAATCAGCTGCACTTGGTCTGGCCTGTGTCCCAAAATCAGCTGCACTTGGTCTGGCCTGAACGCCACTGTCCATGGTGTCCTGTACTGCCTGTGAAGCCATATCCTTGGAGTTCATTCCTGTCCAGGCTGTCTGAGTTTCAAACTCGGCCATAGATACCCTAGCCTGCGTGGTAGCCGCTGAGGTCATTGGCCTCATCTAAAATGTTACAAACATAAGAATATATAGGTTTTATAACTCATGCATGTACCTGATATCCTAAAATCTTATTGGTTTAGATTAATTTCAATTTCCACTAAGGCCAAAAAAGTATTACTTATCATCCTCAGAAAAGATAGGGTAAGTAGGTAGGCATATTTTTTTTGGAAAACATTTTTACTATGCTTATATAGAGCAAGAGTTCAAACTTGATGCATATCACTAAATGCTAATAAAAACTCCAGGGTAGGCATACAAATCTAGGGATAGGGTTAGCAGAAACACAAGATTTTATTTATTTGGCCTAATCACCAAACAATATGAAGATATGTGGTGCTAGCATGTATGCTCTGTAAGTTTGAGTGTGTGTGTTTCTTTTCATGATTATATGTATTATGAAAAAATTGTCGAAAAATAAACAATTACAAAAGAAAAATAATCACTAAACAATGTCCTAACAATGGATGTTCATAAAATAATAATCGATCACTGTCGAAAAATTTGAATGGATCACTGTAGCTGTCAAATATAATAGAATAAAATAAGAGTGTGCAAAACAATGGTGCAGGTTTAGTCATTCACCATCTTTAAGCTTGAACAAACAACAAGTGCAAGAAAAGGTTATAATATTGACATTTGGTAATGGTATGATATGTACATGTAAGCATGACATTCGAGAGTGACAATCCTTTGGAATATCCCTTCACCTCAGGTGACAGCAGTATTGTCAACCCTCCATGAATCAATGTGTATTTATATAATGTTACCTTTTTACTCATTTAACCTTGTATCTGTCTTTGAAAACAAATTTCAATAAGAATATTGGCATTACCAAATAATTCAGAAAATTTCTTTTGTAATATTTTTCAAAACTTTTGAAAAACTTTTAAAGTGTCATCAATTTTGATTTTAATACCAAGTCAATAGAACCATCTAAAAAACACAATATTTATGTTTCTTAGTGCTATACCCACTTTCTTGGGCTAATCACAATTTTAGTATACACCCAACAGAAAAAGGATCTATGTGATTTAAATTTCTTATAGACCTACTGGAATTTTAAGAAGACAAGACCTTGACCAAGACAATTTTACTTCTATATTTATTGTTCAATAACATGAAATAATTAATAATAATAATTTGAGGTTCTTATATACAATGTACCGCAATATCAAAACTTGTTTGTAGGTCGTCTCAAAACGGTTCACAAATTATTATCCTTGGTTATAGGGCCTTTTTAACCAGCCAATATCTTTCTCAACTCCCTGGGGAGCATACAGCTGGTGCTGCCATTTCAGTGCTCACTGCTAGCATTCAACAATTCTAGCACTGCCCAACCATGTACTCATTTACAGCTAAGTAGACTGGAACAAGCAAAGTAAAGATGGTAGTTATTTTCAATAAATACCTTCCGATAGATGTTTTGCTTTACGAATGATGGCACATCACGCGTTTCCATTCCAATACCAAGGTCTGCGAGACAGTCTTGTCTGTTTCTCTCCATCACCAGGTCTTCATAAAGGCCTTTTCCTTGTTTTGACACATATCTCCATGCGTCACCATCACCTCTCTGCCTTCTTTTTGGACTATACACAGAATATAGCTCATCTCCTAACCCTACGAAAATGTCACCATCGAGGCTTTTGCTGTACGTGTTGAGGAGTTTTTCAAAGGCATTGTCTCTTTGCGACTGAAACATCAAATAAATGCCAACATGTACTTTGTAAAAACTGAAGTCATGACTTCTGATGCTAGATTTACTGCTGTAGATTCAAGATTCTTTATCAGGAAAGCTAAATTGCAACATCATTATTCTTCATATCATTCTAGATAACATACATTACATGTGATACTATACAGGCACTAAAGTTCTGTATGCATTTAGATCTACATCATGTATTGAGCAAATGAAGGACTACTCACAGTACAGTACATCATTTGTTTTTAAAAGTGAAAATTAAAACCTTTCAAAAATCAGCATTATCTCTCAAGTCAAAATGAAGAATTTTTGATAAGTAAGAGACAAGAAGAATGAAATCTGTTCTTCTATGTAGATGTTTCTGTACAATTATATCTTACTATCTATCAACCCAGTTTTTATTTCCTTAAGTTTACTTGGCTGATTGTAGTAGTCCGTTCAAAGCATCAAATTAAAGTTCAAAGCATCAATTTAAAGTTCTCATCATCTCAATGATACTTGTACAAACACATATCAAATCAATTTAGAAACCTTGTTCAGAGTTGAAAAAAAATGTATAAATTTTGACTGAAGCATTTCTGATCAGAAGCAAAAGCAATACACAATATTCTGTCAATAATAATAATAATAATATTTATTCAGGTAAAAGGCAAATAATACGCGTATATATCACATTTTGCAGATTGGACATAAATATTATATATTATCACAGATGTTATTTTTAAGTTATTTATGCCATAAAACTAGTAATCAGTCAGGTGTTAAAACTGGATT
>JAUMHH010214135.1:0-12547 GCA_032359455.1 Chlamys rubida | reverse complement strand
ACAATCATTCTATATATAAGCACTCATACTCATCCACAACCACCTGGCCAGGTTTCGTCATACTCCCGACTTTCACAAATGTACTGGGCCAGTCTCTCAGGCCTTACTTGATATTTCTGTTCATTTTCTTTCCGTCGTGTTTTTATTGTCAAATACCTTTCGATGTCACTTTACTTTGTTAGGCTGAATTTTATCCTTATCCTTCCAACTACTACGTGTTGTTCACTGCTCGTATCTACCACTCTTCTCAAGTTAAAGCCATGCAGTGGTGATCTCTATTTTGTAGTTATCATCATGTGGTCGTCTAGCTTTCTTTCTGCAATATAAAAGTACATATACCAAAACAAACCTCTTTTATGCTTATGGCTATCGTAAAAAAAAGATAAGTCATGGAGGTAAAAATGTTTAATTGTTTAATTATTCCATTGTTTGTACAAGTAAAAGTGTCTTTTACTTTAAATCTAAGAATGACTAATGTTATATATACTAATATATTAAAGCGTTCTATGTCTTCGAACATAATACTATGGTTTTATCTGGTTTTATTGCAGAGGGAGACACGTGCGTTGATATTAACATATACTGTCGTAAATGGCGGGACAAAGGTCAATGTGTGAAAACAGGTTCATTTAACTATACCAAGTACCACTGTCGACAATCCTGCAACACTTGCCATCTTTCCTCGCCGTTCAACTAGACAATGTGACATTGGTATTGACATGTGCTTTTTTCTCAGCAAGTATTTTGGCGATAGGGGCTCGAATATATACATGAGTAAACACTGACATTGAAGATACCCATGTCAACAAAGTATAACAGTGAGTTTTAACGTTTGCAGCATATGTTTCATCTAATTTATTATCAATCTGGTTTTAAGAAAAGAAAATTCAGAAGAATATCCGAAACCATGCTTACCTCGTAAATACGGTTAATATACTACAAACGCTTTACGTCAAATGTGTCCAAAGTCCGTAATAAAACAGAAATTCCCGGATCCGTCCTTTTTAAAATTCACAGTTTAGCTATTTATTAGTTAGGAATTTAAAATTTTCATTTTCTTGAAAAATATTACAAAATAATATAGAATAAATAAAATCTTGTTAACTTATTTGCCATATTGAGTGTTTTCTGCTTTATCAACACTGGTATAAAATTCATCACGAGTACAACAATGACGAACTGATATCATCTTATCGGTATGTATCAGACTTATCGGTATATATCAGACTTATCGGTATATATCAGACTTATCGGTATGTATCAGACTTATCGGTATGTATCAGACTTATCGGTATATATCAGACTTATCGGTATATATCAGACTTATCAGAATGGTGTCTATCCTCTATACATTAATTTAAAGTTCACAACTTACAGCTTACATAGCACAATTGCAGGTTTTGCACTTAGATATCTCTTAACATTTAAGGATTGAATCTTGCTTTGGTTGATTTCATGGGATAATGAATTGTGTTGGTCTTCAAACAAACTGCGCAGTTCATGTTGAATTTGTTTCAAGACCAACTCAATTCATCACTCCATGAAATCGACCAAAGCAAGATTCAAACTTCATACAGTATTTCAATCAACGTATGTTTTTTCAATAATTGGAACTTGTGAAGTCCATTCTGATAGTTTGTCCAAGGCTCTGGAGCTTGTGCAAGTCTACGTATTGACGTAATGTAAAACTATATAGTCCGTCATTGAAGGGCCACCATACAGCATGATGGTGTACGTTGATAGTTCAATACAGCCACAGTATGTAGAAACAAAACACAAACTCATATTTATAATGTCATATTTAATTTTTGTTGATGAATTGATAAGATATCTTATTTTATGACTCGTCATCGCGGAAGTATAATGTCTAGACGCGGTGCGCAGGCTCAGCTGTGCGTCTACGGCAGCCATCTTTTTACTAGCTCGAAGTGGAGAGCCGCTAAATTTCAAGGTTCTACATCTTCTGGAATGTGAAGCTGCAGTAACTGAATGTCGAATTAGACAGAAAACCAGACGTGGCTTGAAATGACGAAATATTTTGATATGACAGTTGGCTGTTCGACTGCATTTCATATAAGACGGGATCTACGTTGTTTTCGATTTGTACAGTACCGGGGGTTGATACTGACACAAGAGGCACAATGGGTAACTGGAGGGAGAATTTCTAGGACAGTACATGGCGTATCACTTCCGCTAGCAACCATGATCATGAGCTGATAATAATTTGCTGATTGATCGTTTTTGGTGGTTTGAAGAATTTCTTGTGAAGAAGCGTCAATAAAAATGTAAAATCTCCTCAAGTGGTATCTTAAATAGTTATCTCCCTTCGCAAAATCATACGCACAGGCAATGTTAATCTGGTCAAATTCATCGGCAAATGAAACAGGTTACATTTGGTAGTTGCATTGTGCAACTTGAGTAGGAGTTGAAATATTAGTTTATAGTTTTCATTTTTTTTCATCATTTGCTAACTGTGTTTAATATCAACTGCACGGAATTATCATCGGGGATATTAATGCAACTTGAACAGCATATACACGTTTATATTTCATAAATGTACGACAGCCATCAATTGTAAAACATTGTTGGAATGTATTAATACTTCTTTTATTTCGCCAAGCCATTGATAGTAAAAGATAAATATGTGAGCAGAGCTTAATTTTCATATATCCGGCCTGTTTCTATGTCCATGTCAAATTATAGTTGACTTGAGCTCTCAGACATAATGCAAATATAAAGATTTACCTGTTTCTATCAGGAAGCGCTTGATTCTAAAAAAATCGAATTAATTCAATAAACTTTATTTATTTACACTGTCAATGGCTCTCCTCATATCAACAGAACATACATGGATTGACAGTTACTTGTATCTATTTCATTTTATATACAGTATATTTCTATGTTACATTTATTGGAGCTAAGCGAGGTAACTCTAAAACTATATATAGGTCTAAATGATCTCTTCTCGATTTAAAATCATGTTAGTAACCCGATCAAACTTATATCTGGATTTAAACCATGATTAAAACTGTGGTGAGCTTGAAGGATTGCACACAACAAAACTCTTTATATTGTCAATACCATCCATCTTGTTCAATTTGAAATCTGTTTACATGTAGTGTCAAGCTAACCATGCTTTGAACCACTGGAGTCTGGTTGTGTTCGTGAAGGTACAACACACCATAATGCTGATTTAAACCTGCGGTAGCAAACTGAGATCATTAACTCTATACAGTACAGTATATACACCCAGCTGACGTGTATAGTGAAATTAGTCAAAGGCACACTACAATGAACGGTAAAATTGAAAAACGCTCACAAGTTATCGAAGTGAAATTCTGATTTCGTCTTCCTCGTCTATAAGTAAAATAGTTGTCATTAAAACAGTACCCAATTCTATACCTAAAATGATGATATCAGTAGCTCGGAGAAGTGTCCTGGAATATTTGATCGGAACTTTTAAACTGGCACAAAACTCCAAAATATGACTTAAACATTTAAAGCATTTTCTTTCTGATATCGAAGAATCTAAAAAGTAAAAAACGTGAAATGGGGTTTTTTAAAGAAAAATATCCAACATAACTCATTGATACAAACGTACTGTAATAGTGCTGACTATTTATTCCCACACCTAACAATTCATAGTCGTTTGGGCGATACTGTACGTCTATAATTCTGAGAAGACTGAAAGGGCACCAAAGCAAAAATGCATACGATTTTTCACATAGATAAGGAATTGCAGAAGGTACGATGCGTTGTATAAATTATTAAGCAATTATTTGCTGTCATGCTTATGATCTCAACATCAGAATTAGTTACTTACATGCTAACACATGCTAAAATAAGATTATCAGCTCATAGTCTATATATATATACACTTTGATACAGGTCAAAATGAAAATAAGGATAGAGATGTAAAATCTGTCAATCGCAACACAATATTGAAGTTGAGTACCATTTTATTTTTGTATGTCCTATTTACCAAGAAATTTTAAAGAGATTTATAAAAATAAACTATTGGAAAAAACTGTCGGTATTTAATCTAGTACAGCTTTTAAGTACAACAAATACTAAAGAATTAAATATGTTAAGCAAATATATATACGATGCTACCAATTTGAGGAAATCATTAATGTAAAGTGTACTGATGTCCATTCTCCACTGCACCATGTGCTGTGTCCCGTACATCATGTTATTATTTTGTAATATTTGTATGTGTATGTTATACAGATGAGCTGTAAAGCTCAATGTAATAAAAGGATTTGAATTTGAACACAATATGTTGATTGATACACAACCGTCGGAAACAATAACCATACCGTTGAAATACTGCATATTACATGTATGAATTGCAGAGTCCGTAAGTGTATGACCTATGAATTCACAAGGCATGATAATGTAATGTATAGACATCAGCGCAATCCACGTTAAACCGTCACTAGTGTATTCAACTCACCCAAAATGTAAAAAGAATTACACTCAATTCTGTAAACATAATGTCACAGACATCAATCCGATTCGTGTGTTACGCAACCAATGCCTGCAGACCATTGCCAGTAAGTGTTATTGTCACTTTGATCTGTAAACGTAATGCCACAAATATCATCACGGCTCTGCGCATGCTTGATTTCATTCCGTATATGACACATGATACGTTGGCTATATCCGACATGTAGTTTGGGAAAACACGACACATTTCTCCTGGCAAAAGGTCCATTCGTTTGTACACTTCAACTATACAACAATCACTCTGTCGTAGAAAAACAAATACGAAAATATATGTAAAAGAAATTATATGTATACCAACATTACATGCTTGGGATGTTCATAAAGCACTCCCTACCTTCCTGAAAATCAGATTGGAAATATATAATGTAAGCTTATACAGACACCATTTCAAATTAATTATCACGCTGAAATGGCAAATACAATCATCAGTTGTCTTCCTTCAAAATGCATTGTATTATTGTATCTCGTTATCAAAATACAGGTTTATGAATAATTACAGTACATCCGTGTCACATTAACTAACCTTTGTAGATAAGTATAGACCTTCAAACCGAAAAGGTCAAATACGTTAAATGGACTTTTCTCATTTACATACATGTAATATCATAGGTTCCGGTTGACTGCTTATGTTAATTGTGTGTGAGAGATTTTCCTGGTTTGCCGAGCGTCGTGTAAGGACAGAGGATAAGGCTTCCCGGAGTAACGCCGAGTGTTCAAAGTAAGTTTATTTTTTTAATTTAAACTTCAATTAAATCATATTTTCGATATGATATCCATGCTAATATGTTGGTTTATCAATTCAAGCAGACGTATGTTTTTATTGTTCAAGATGGCATAACCGTCTCGTGGTAAGTCGAAATATTTCCTATCTAATGGTTTCATTACAGTTGCTTTAATAGAAAAAAATAATTTTGCTACAAAAACATATATAAATGGTACAGATAATACTGCTATTAAAAAAACAATTGATTCCGTGTAATTTGTTTATCAGTTATATGTTTTTATCCAAAGGTATGCGATATTTCAGTTTCCGTAGGAAATTTTATAAATGGACCTACTTGAATACAATCAGTTTTCACGCAAATTTCTTTAATTTATTTGTGTCTATGTCATTTTTCATTTTTGCTGTTACTTTCATCCTGGGATATTTGTGTATATTGAATTTCGGTTTCGTGTTGTGATGTACCATTCATCCATGGATCTGTGTCTATTATTTGGGCAAATTTTGTACGAATTAATGTCCTTGGATTTGTGTATAACAGAATTTCAATTTCCATAATAAGTTTTTATTAAACGAAATGTGAATAGCATTAACCCTACAATGTTTAATTAAACTACTGAAAGTCGTAACACTTTCACTAATGAAACGACATTGAATATAATATGTGGATACTGCTAAAATATTCAATTCAAACATGTGGCTATACTCACAGACTGTGGTGAAATTCGTACAGTTTATTTGTTTGAGTGTGATTTTACGTCTTAACAAAACGATAAATTTTACGAAGGTAGATTGGAGAACAGCATGCACTACACTGTTATATAATGAATATGTAATTACATATCTGCTATACCACAATACACTTATACAGACTCAGATTATGCCATGTGACGAATCTTTTAATTAATTTCCAGTTGAGCGTCAAGGTAGAGCGATGTTCGGTGACAAATGATTGATGACGTATGATAATTATTAACGGTTGACATGGTGGTGATGTATATTAAATGACGAACCTTTCCCTGTACACACACTCTCTGTCTAGTTAACGCTAGCTTCTTATCTTGTCCTTAGTGTTAACATATATAACGTAATTAAGGCGTCATGATACCTTTCTGTGACATGCGCCTCCTTTTCGAAAGAGTTGCGCATTAATACTCTGTAAATATATCTTATAAATAATAATCCTTGCTCGATATATTTATAGATAACACATTAGACGTACACAGGGTTGTAGTATTGATAACACTCAGCTTATCATAAATGATTAGAGTATGTAAATTAAAATGACAGGAGCGACAAATGTGATAACAATAGATTTAACGTGACGGGTAAGTATAACGTCGTTATATACGTCCATACACGAGCTGATATACTTTCGATAGCCTCATTCTTACTATTTCCCTACCATGATGAATATGCAGTTTTAATGTTTGGGTTGCTTTTTTTCTGAACTCTTTTTGTTTTTTGTTTCTTTATTATACAACTTTGTTTGTAGTTTTAGCGGATATCAGTATATATATAAAATATATGCAGAAAACCTTTTGTTCATATTCCATCGCCGTTGATTTATTGCCATCAATCTTTCATACCGCTATCCTGTTCGACTTAATTAAAGTTAAAACCTCGCTATCCTGCCATCTAATTTACGAGGTTAATTTTAAAGAGGTTAGCTGATAAAAAGAGGAAATCATTATCGTAATTAAGCAGATGAAATTGATACAATATACCTTAAAATATTTGATAGTAAACGAAATGACAAAATTAACAAAAGCGAAATTACTAAGTATATCGAGATTTTACTTTATAGAGAGGTCTGACTGTTTTATTGACGTTTTTCACCAGAGATACCCATACAGGTACCTTTACATGTACATTCCGATTTGGTAACTATACAGGTACATTCCAATGTGATACCATGCATGCAACTTCCAATGTATGTTAAGACATATTTCAGAGAACTACTAGCCGACCACTTTTAATGTGTGCGGTACATGTTGTATTGCTTTTAATTGTTACATATCTCAGTATTACTAGTCAGATTAGAAATAAACAGTGTCGCATGATATCCAAATAAACCTTCCACAAAAACCACGGAAGTAGAACAGCGCCAAAATATACTATCTAAACACAGGAAGTTATTTGTAGAAGAGTCAATGGTCAAACGTTCGGCCCCTAGCTCGAGAATTACCGCCATAACTATACTTAATTAAGTAAGATACTTCTGCTTTGGAATCTTATTCTATGTAAGTGACTTTACTAAAGTTAGTTATTGCGGTGATCCTTTCCACACCTAGCATCACCGACGAGTCGGTGTCTTTGATGGCTCTATGTTCACCTGTGTTTGTGTCCTATAAGGAGGAAACAGCTGTATGATGCAGTGTAATGCATCTTTGGCATGCTGTATCTATTACCATGCTGTATCTATTACCATGCTGTATCTATTACCATGCTGTATCTATTACCTAATTCTGTGCCATGGCAGCTTATGAATAATATATAAAGATTGCACATAAACCATTTATATGCAGGCTTTAATCATTTTAAAATATTATTGTACTAGCTTAATTAGAAATGAGCTTGAAATTTTATTGCATTTAAATGTGCGCCTTTCGAATTTTTGTTTCATATTAAAATACTAATAAGGTATTACTTTGTTTAAGAGTTCTATAATTTTTAACGAATTGCTTTGTTCTTCAATGTTATTTTTAATCAGACATTGAGTCGGCATACCTGATCAGCAAGACATTGATGTATCATTAGTCAAGATAATAATTAAAACAATTGTTTAAAACGTCTGATAAAAACGATAATGACAAATTGTGATTTGAAACAATATATTATCTATATAAGAGGGGCGCCAAGGGGGTTGTGATTATCAGGTAAATAATTAAACGAATTCTGCTATTATCCTTTACAAATTTCATGCGTTTCACTGCTGGTATATCAAAAAAGCAATGTAGAGCTAACTGGTAAAACATTTCGTTTTCAAGGCTATTTATCCAAAAATGAATTGTTAATGAAAATTTCCAAAAAAAGCAGAAGAAGACGAAGAAGAAAAGGAGGTAGAAGACATTTAGTGTTTTGACAGGCTGTTTATTAAACACGAATTAGAAATATTCGAACGTTAAGCATAATTTGCCATATTTAGTTATTATCAGTATAGATGAATTACGTACTAATTTGAATAATTTCTGTGTTTATGACAATTGTCATGTTCACTTAAAACCTTATAAGCATTGCATCCATTTATGAATAACTTCAATGATCAGCAAACGTATCTAAAGATGTAATCTTCAGAAATGTGTATGAATATGTATACAAAAGCCTTCCGAATAAGATCGTTACTGGATTAATAAATGTGTTGACTTGAACGTGATTCTTGTATGGGAACTCATGCGTCTTAGACCAATCAATAAGGCTTATCATCTGGAGATTAAAACAGAATTGGTATGCATCTATTTTGATAACTTTGTGTACAAAATATCCCCTTGGTAACCCTCCGATAACATCTCGTGACTAAGGAGTAAAACCTGGAGCACGAGACAGACAGGTGTAATTGTTACAGGTAATTCGACAAAGGTGTATACATGTATACGTTTTTACATTCTACATGTAAAACATTAGGAGGGCGAGATGGCCTATTTAACACGGCGTTCAGTCAGTCACCATTGATTCCACTCCAATAAACCAACTTCGAAAACAATCTGCAGATATAGACTGTGACGATTATAAAACTTTTAACCCTGTAGGCAAATCAATAAAATTTAAAGTAAGCAATATGTTTTGGGTACTGAAATATGGTGAACAAAAATCTGTTGTATACCCATTTCAAAAATGGCTGATAATGCCTGAGATTTGAGAACATCAAGATGGCCGCCTCTTCCAGACTGAAATGTAATTGTAAATAAGGTACTTTTTGAAGTTTTGATACATGGATGATTTAACGCCATATTTTGTTTTAAAATGAAAGTTGACAATACTCATTGAATACGATATATATGGTCCTTCGTTGTATGTACAGGTAGATGTCCATACCTGACTAATTCCCAGCCATCATGAGTACAGTGCTACGACAGTTTTTGATAGCTTTGTTAAGCAGTTGCATTACTGGATGAACTCTCTACAAATTTTCCTGCGGCTATAGCGTTTAAGAGATACCCCTTCCTGCAACCACAAGAGTTAATCTTACAAACTATCGATACAGGTGACAAAGGGAAAAGCTGTGGTACAAACTTAACATCGAGGTACATCCATCTGATAAAGAATGAGCTTAGGATCAGGCCTTGGTTTGAGGCACATGTTTGGTAGTGTTAATCAAATATTGATATGAAATTCTGCTGCATTTAAGGCGTCATATTCTTGGTAGTGTTAATCAAATATTGATCTGAAATTCTGCTGCATTTAAGGCGTCATATTCTTGGTAGTGTTAATCAAATATTGATATGAAATTCTGCTGCATTTAAGGCGTCATATTCTTGGTAGTGTTAATCAACTATTGATCTGAAATTCTGCTGCATTTAAGGTGTCATATTCTCTTTTGCACGAACTCGCAACTGTTGCTTCGTTGCATAAATAAGCCTCGGGCATAATTATGTCTTCGTTGAGAGGACTTTGCCAACTGGTAAATAAGATCAGTTTGAGTTCGGTCGCAAGGCTGTTTCTTACTCTGCCCACTGCACTGATACACATTTTTGTAGCCATTAACGGCAAGGAAGGCAAATAGCATGTCCCCTGTACTGGGATAAACAATGGGGTTGATGCGTGATACATGTCTCTTCTACTTTGTCTGACATTCTGCTACCACAAGTCCTCCACTACTGGGTCGCTGGTTCGAGGCCTACATGTATGTGGGGCAGTCGTCAGGTACTGTCTGTAGGTCAGTGGTTTTCCTCCGAGAACTCGTCTTTCCTCCACCACGACCATAGCTGTTAATAGGACGTAAAACACAAACAAACAAACAAAACTCTACTTTGCCACACTATGGCAAAATAGGATGAGCACAACTCTTTATGAAATCGGGACATCGAATCACCAAGGTATTATGAAGCACATGTAATTTGCTTTATCACCATTCAGTCATTGGCTGCAAAGGTGCGTCTCAGTTCAATTTTCAAAGTAAGCTTGACAGGTGGTCCGCCGACATTACACTGATCGTAATGATATTGGCAAGGGATCTAGCATAAGAAGAGATACTGATATGAGCAGAGAAAATCATTTGTTAGATATACGGTATACTCGAGATTGATGCACGCAAAAAAGCTTGATCGGGTAGTTTAAAATAGCTCGTGCCCGAGCAAAAGAGAATACGTCATCAGCTACAAATGCAGAAAAGTTTCAAATCATACGTTAACACTATAAAGAAAGTGTTTGATACCAAATGCAAATACCATATCCTGATCTCCTGATCCTGGGTGCACCTGCAGGTTTAGTAGTACCACATATTCTCTTTGTCTGTTTGCGACCTACAACGATAGCTTCCAAGGAGATCATCTCAAATGGTTTCAGATGAAGTACCACTAACAACGCTGTAGCTGTAGAGAAATGAGTCGTGAGGGGAACCAAGTCGTGGAACAACGGGAATCTTAACAGTTTTCGAAACATTCATGATGACGTAGGTTGATATGTATGCATTTACCTGCGTAAACACAGAAAGAGGCCGTCTATGACAATTAGATTGCAAAAGAGTTAAACATTCTTCAATAGTTCTTCAAGACATTAATACAATGTACGAGTGTTTGTGTCTGACGTTTGTATATGAATTAAATATATAATTATAGTATTGGTATATTATTAGCAAACGCAGTTTAAAAAAAAGCATATGATATATTTGACAAGTAATATAATGTACAGGTATCAAAGCATATACTTTATTTTATCCTACAACTGCCATCATCGCGTAAGATGTATTCATATGTTGTTTTTTTCTGAATTTACAACAGATCATTAAATGTTTGAATTAAGTAATAGTGTAGCTGTCATCCTCCGGATATCTATGTAAACCGACGGTGATGTCTTTTTGTTGTTATGGGATTTCCGAATGGCGCCTGTTAAATGGACATACCTGTTACTAACAATAAAAAAATACGTAATATAAAACCATAACATGTCGTTATGCTGCCAACACCTATCCACCGGTGTGTTGGGCGTTATAAAAGGGTTGGAGTCTTGATAATCCAGCAAGCAACCTTCATTCCAAATACAGTTATGAATTTTTGAAACTAGATATTGCTAATTAAAAAACTAAAGTAAAAAAAATAGCAGGGTTAGTTTAGGTTATATATATTTCATGATTGTATGCTTCCTTGTGATGTGATCTTCTGCTGTTCAAGATTGCCATTTGCGAATCTACGGGTCTGATGACATTTAAGTTATCTGAACATCAATTACAGTAAGACAGATGATTTTGTTAAAGGTATCCAGTATCACACCACAAACAGCATCCTGGTGCTAACTTACTGGTTAAATAGCTTCATGTACAGTCTTTTTTATATTAGCTATAATTTGCTAAACATACAGATATCAGATATAGGGGCAATATAACAACATTAACGTCTTCCATACCCCATACACGACACTAACAGCACATACAAAAGCCTAGATTCTGAAGGTTACTCCACGTGTGTTACCCCAAACGAACATAACACCGATTGTCGTTTAAATGATGTAATAAACCTGTCAAATTTTCAAAATGGTTATTTAGAGCGAGTTACTAGTTCATACCATATGAAAAAACTTCACAATGTCCACAGGTTCCGTCTCCAGAAAGTCTGAGTAATGACATATTGACAAACGACTAGTCTATCAACACAAATCACAGTAATAATGTTTAAGGTAACACATGAACGCGAACTTGTTAATATACAATTGCTAACTTCGATGTATCTCCGTAGTATGCCCCGTGTATTTTAGGAAAGCCAGTATTTTATCATTATTATCATGGAATGTCATTACCTGACTAGTGTTTTAGAAGGGTAGTATTTTCATATTTTTTATAACACATCATGGCATGACTTTTAGTACAAAGCACACGGGGTATTCGCTAATAATTGGACTAGTTTTCTTTCGCATTTATTGTAAACTATGATTTATATCAGTAGAATGTTCATGGCTCTGTTGTTGTTCAGTAGAATGTTCATGGCTCTGTTGTTGTTCAGTAGAATGTTCATGGCTCTGTTGTTGTTCAGTAGAATGTTCATGGCTCTGTTGTTGTTCAGTAGAATGTTCATGGCTCTGTTGTTGTTCAGTAGAATGTTCATGGCTCTGTTGTTGTTCAGTAGAATGTTCATGGCTCTGTTGTTGTTCAGTAGAATGTTCATG
>JAUMHH010214124.1:0-12551 GCA_032359455.1 Chlamys rubida | reverse complement strand
CCTGAGGGGGATTAGCCTTTGGCTAAATCAGGTTTTTAATCCTCATTAAATAAAGTTTATTATTAATATTATTATAGTCCAACTATACATACAAAACAAATCAAGAGAAGTAACTGTATGTGTGGAACACTACAATGGAAGTCTGGTTTCCTGTAGTTTGGAAGGGGTCCTTTAGCCTATAAACAGGTATACAATGGACTGACATACATTGCAAACCGCGCAGCCACACAGTTTTACACAGTCTGGTAATCGTTTAAGAACCCCTGTAAAACTGCTTTTAAAACACCTGCTTATTCCACCGTGTTTTTTCCCCTATTTACAATAACCAGGATACAAAGGTTGTTGATGCAGCTATGCTGGTTAGAGTGACATAACAACAGTCTTATGTCAAGGGTTCGAATCCTAGTCTAGCGACTCTGAGCTGTTTACGCACTGTTGTTAATTATATGTTGTTTGTTTCAATTTAACCTTTCTCTTCAGATATGATCTATCAAAGTTTTAGTTATGATGGAAAAATAATTTACTTTAAATGAATAGTTATATTTTTGGCAGTGTTACTGGAACCATTAATATATAACCATTCGCTTTGTTCATGGAGCCAATGTGATGACAATAAATAGCAAATCATAAAAATTTTCAATGAAAATTTTTGACATTTTTGAAGCATTTATTGAAAAAGGTATGAATAGAGATTGTTGTATGAAACGAAGTGTAGATCACCTGAAAACTTTGTAACAAGTATCGCTTTTGTATCTGACATCGGTTTGGTGTGGGGTTTAACTATATCCTCCCAAAATGTTGCAGACAAACTGCTCAATAACGATGACATAGTACTGCAAGAGATGAGAGTTTATGTATTAAAACAAAGTCCGTCTCTTAAAGAAAACAATGTGATATTGACTTAATAATAAATAATTAACTTCATACTTGATTGTCCTTGGTATACATAGTCCAATTAGATAGCACAACACAAATTTTTACTATGTTATCAATTTGATTAAAAGAAGGTGCATTATATAGTCTCCCTTATATATTGCTTGTGTGATAGACGCGCTGGGAATTAAGCAGCAACAATACATGTAAACATTATTGACAACTTTTGCGATTACCTCAGGGAAGCACTAAACAGTGAAGCCAAAAACAAACCCGGGAGACAGGGTGTATTCTTAGATATGTCATGGACCATTTTCACCATCAACTGCTCAATAAAAACGAGATTTATTCTTCTTTACAGAGGCATAACAGACATTTGTATAGGTCACACAACTTGTTTTTTATATATATATATTAACAGTACTCAACGGGTTGTTTATAGCCTTTAATTACTTTATATAATACCGATTTTATAAACATTTTCATTTTTATGTAAAATCACGAAATGTTTCGTATTTTTTATAATCTTCTTGTATCGTATCATAAAATACAATAAAACATCATTAAGCACACGGAAAATATGTTACCAAATGTTTGAGAAATAAAAATGTATAACACAGCGTCAACACGCATTTTAACATATACTAATAATAATAATACTTCGAGGTTCTTACAATGTATATACCGCTTTATAACAACCTAGTTCGTAGGTCGTCTCAAAGCGGTTCAAAATACTTCATATATCCAGTGATAACACAATGACGTGATATATCACAGCGTAAACAAACAAACAAAAAATCCTACCACGGCGTCAACAAACAAGAATAAAAAAATATACCACGACATCAACAAACAAACAAAAAATAAACCACGACGTCAACAAACAAGTTAAAAAATGTACCACAACGTCAACAAAAAAGGACAAAAATATACCATGGCGTCAACAAACAAGAAAAAGATATATCACGACGTCAAATAACAAGGCAAAACATACCACAGCGTCAGCAAGCAAGGAAAATAATATACCACCACGTTAATAAACAAGCAAAAATATACCACAACGTCAATAAACAAGGACAAAAATATACCATTGTGACAACAAACAAGAAAAAGATAAATCACGACGTCAAATAACAAGGCAAAACATACCACAGCGTCAGCAAGCAAGGACAAAACTATACCACAACGTCAACAAACAAGGAAAACGATATACCACGACGTCAACAAACAAGGGGAAAATGTACCACAACGTCAACAAACAAGAACAAATTTTACAAAGCGTTTACACTATAGCGCAAATAATACAATATAAAGACATACAAACAAATAAAGGCTAAACATTTGTTGCACTCCAATGTGGAAGATGTTATACCTGGTTTTGGTTTCTGAGTTGCTTAGCTTCTAGCGGATCACAACCTTTTGTTTGGTAATAAGCAAACATGACAGCTCCCTGCGTTACTGCCAACGAGGAGATGAATAGAGCTAACAGGCCCGAGAGAAAAAACATTCTACAAAGTAATTAATAATTGTACTAAATGTCATGTTCTTATACGTTAACTTTCAAAACAAAACAATGCATTTGTTGTGATTGTACTGCTTATTTAGTTATTCTAACTTCAGCTATACGCACCAGATGAAAAAAGTATTTCGAAACGTTAAAGATAATGTAGCTACAAATATATTTCAAATCAAGGACAATATATATAATGTCAATTACTTTATTTAACTCAAATCTGTGTAAGACAATTATCTTACTTGTACCGAATTTACTTTTAATCGATGAAGCATCTCTATAGTGAAAATTAACACGTAAGCACATGCATTTGCATATATATCATATAAAATGGAAACATATTAAATAACATAAGTATACAGTGCGTACTTTTTGGCTGTTGACACGGAGGGTGTTGCCTTGATCCGTTGATACACTGGCTGGCCAGATGACATTCTCAGTCCAGTTATAAGACCGCCAATGAATAGACTCCAAAACGATTGACGTAAAGTGGGATCGGGATCAAAGCTTAATAAAAGAAACGAAGTGTCTTATTAAGTCCGGTTCCAATGGTTTAATACCAAGCGACTGATTAAAACGGATGCATATCTGGTGCCTAATCGGACGGAATGTATTATTGTTCACATCAGTTATATTATATGACACCGTTATGTTACCTACTCCAGAAGGTTTAACCGTCCACTCTCCCTTACAATGTTCCAGGTGCTGGCTACACCACCCGCTTCCATCGTACCCTAGGATTAAAAACACAAAATAGGTTTTCTTACGTATGACTGCTTCTTCGGTTTTATCTCTCACACACCTTCCAAAATGAATCACAATGATATAAGAGCATATTTAACATTCTAGCAATTACTATTTAATTATCATATCTATAGTGGACATAATGCTTAACAACAAAATTTTCTTTAACTACTCTATCCTTACCTTAAATATTATAGCAATCATGCCACCGAACATGAGTATGGCCTGTAGAACATCTGCCCATATCACTGCCGTGAGTCCACCCTATAATGGAAATCATATTATAGGAATTTTTCGAACATTTGCCAACATTATCATTAAATTGATTCATCAAGCTTTGATTATAATCAATGACGTATCTTATCATATTCAGTCCGACAATGACAGAGAGTAAATGACGACCCTTTTAAATTTTCAAATCCATACATCACTTACAATAATCGTATAAACAACAACCACACCCATCAATGTGGTAACGGAGATCCAAACAGGAATCCCAGCCACTGTAAGAAAAAATAAGTGGTTTAACATATTCTCGTCATTACTTACAGAACTTGTATCGACATTATGTTCACATGAATATGAAAGTAAGTGTGTTGAAACCGGAAAACTACCACAGCTTCAGCACACTATGGCGATTTGGAAAGAAACGTTTATACGAAAGTCATCGGTAATATAGTAAATGCCAAATCAACACCATTACTTTCTATACCTAAACAAAAGTGGAAACTTCCAAAGGCGTCTTTGTAAAGGTAAATACATTCTTAAATAAAGCACAGCCGCAAAGCATGACATCAAATGTTTGTTGTTTTGAAATTAATGATGACCTCTTTTTACTGAGGTGTTTTCCAGTTGAAGTTAATGTTTCCTTGCAAGGTTTCTAGAAAAGTGTTCCTAACACAATTTTGCAAAAACTGTAACATATTCACTCTGGTTATTTGCCTGTGGTTTCCTATCTTACCATTATCTATCTGTCAAACTAGCCTGTTCACCTCATCTTGTCTTTTGTAATTGTTTGGTAGAATACGTTCAACTCGGTTTAAATTTAACCACACAACTGACTGATTAGTTAAATTTAATCTTACCCAGTTCCAACGTAACAGCCGGCACAAATGTAACAGTTCCGAGATAGTTCACCTGTCAGTATAAAATATCAGCTAGTTCAATCAACATTCAACCAAGTCAATACAAATAACAGTTTTGAGAATATAAAACCGGTCCTCGGTGTCAATTGTGTTTGTAAGATATATCAAAAATACATTTTTAAAGATGGACAAGCAGTTATCGATGATCTAAGTTTCAATGGCAGATTTGATCGTCAAAGTGCCCTATTGATTGTCAAAATCCTCAAAATCCTTGTCATCAATGGCAAGTAATTATAATAAAATTGATTAATCGTGATAATGAAGCCGTCCTTGAATGTTTTTGAGGTAATCATATTATTAAACTCTCTAAGTAGACTCATAATGAAATATATCCTGCTTTATAACTGATTTGTGCTAAATCAGTTCATGTCAGTGATATCAAAATTAGGATAAATCGATGCATTATTTAAGTCGACTTATATATCAATGCACAATTACAATGGTGAGTGGACTTAAATTGATAAGTTACAAATTTCTCTCCAAACATCGACCAGTTGACGTGATAAACTGATTTAATTATTGAAGCCAACTTAGTTGTTATCATAATTCAACGTGTCACTGTACCTCCTGGCGACTTAATTATGTAAAGTTAAATCAACTGGTAGCCTGCATTTGTCGTCATAAACAGATAAAATTATTTATTCATAAAGGAGAATTCGAACGTACTGGAAATGATCAAGTCCATTTTCCATTTCTTTCACATTTTCGATGAAACGCTATTTCCGAAATTATAACAAAACTTTCAAAAGTCTCCAAGAATATATTATATAGAAAAATGACTAAAATCTGGCACTTACATGTATAGAAAACCAGATATAATAATTCATGTGTACAGAAGTTTGATGTTCACGAAAACTTAATTGTTTTACAACATAATCATATTGTGACCGGACAAACAGCAATAAACTGGCATGAGTAACGGTAGGTAAATGCTATATACAAATGTATATATATTAACAGGAAAACACGTATAATCAATGGACAATATATAGTTCTTACCGTCGAAAGTATAGATATACATGTTAAAAACAATCGGATCCCATGGGAATTATATCGAAGTTCCAAGTACTGAAATGTCAACAAGTATATCAATATAATGATAAATGTCAAATATGACCAACGCATGTCCCTCAATCATTGCCCAGTAGTAATATTATGTGCAATGCTTTACCACGCTCTATGGAACAGAAACAAACAACATTGTCTGATGCATTCACATTACACCCCGAGAAAGGCTCAAGGTGGAGAGAGTTATTGAATATAATTTATGGAATAGAAACAATCAACATGGTTTTTAAAGTGTTTCCTGTGGATTGTGATAATTAGTTCTTCTGAATGAATTATATCATTTAATGTTACTCTGTTTCGACAGTCTTCCTCGAAATAAACACAATGAATTATATATATACATTATATAACTCGGTTCAAAGATGCTGCACGCAAGGAATACCTCATTAAGTGCTTAATAACCCTGATGTATTTCCGCAACATAAATACAATTAATTATAATGTATAAATATATATAAATAAATTCGAAGAGCTACCACAACATGCTAGCTTATTTAGTGTCTCATGACACGGATATATATACACATTATGAAACTATACTTACATGATTCACACTTGTAACATTCAACTTTTTTAGCGAAGGAATAAATAAATGAAGACACAGCAAATTGGATACGAAACCAGCTATTGACGACATGTAACACTGTACACCGTACATGTACACTTCCGCCGGAATTCCCAACATCATTATACCAGACTGATACGTCACCATCATAGAAAAGGCAACCGGGAGTACAGCCATTTTGCCATCTCCTAGTATGAATTGTCTAGTAGTGATCTGTTCAGATCTGTTACGAATCGCATAGAAGAGGCCAATTCCAAGTGAGGACATCAGGCATAACACAAATATCACGTAGTCCTCCAACTTCAAAAATGTCATTTTGACTTCAAATTGATTCTAAAAAAGTGATTAAAAACATATAAAAGAATGAAATAATATGTTCTTTATTGTTGTTTTTTCACTTAATTAATTTATTAAAGTATATACTCTTAGGAATTGTTACAATATAGTACTAATATATTTTGAAGTTACCGTACACGAATTGTTTTTCAGTAAAGCATATAGTGCACGATTGAACTAAAGGACTATGGAGATACAAAAGTCAGCGCTATTAGTAAACGTATAAAGAATTAAAAATGGCAAAAAAATATTAATGGTGATTAATGAAACGTAAATTGGTCTGCTTAACTTGCCGAACTGGGACATAAAGAGCTACATGTATATTCGCATACGTGTACCAATCAGTCGTAAATCAAGCTTGGTATGGCATTAGGCCGATAACTGCATGTTACGTCTACAGCTAATAAATAACACATGATCATGAAAAGCTATCTAAATGTCAAACGTAAAGAATGCTGATGGTAAACAAACTATAAGTAGGCCTAAGCAAATGGATAGACAGTTTGCAATGGTCGAAAATAATGATGTCTGTATTTTTCAAATAATTTGGTTTATCAAATCCATTAACGAGCAACGACACTTAGTTTATGTAAAATAAACATGCATAGATTTCATAATATAGAACAGAAAGAATATGTCACGACACACTTATAAATGTAGATACGTATAAAGGTTATGGCATAAATGGTATTGTAGACATTCACATATACACATATAAAAATGCAATACTCACACTTTATAGTCATATATTGCATTAATATAAACATATGTGAGTGTTTACTTATGCTTGCAATCCAGACTTGAAACACACATCTACATCCTATAATACTGTTTGTATATTCTGAATCTTTTATCGTCATGTACATTCGTTTGCAGTTATTAAATAAGTTATAAATACTAGACCTAAAACAAGTATCTACGTCTTTCTTTTAATCGACATGTATAATTCATTAATTGTATTATTTTTTCTTCATTTAATCGTTTATTTCTTCCATTTTGACTCAATAACTTTTTTTATATGATGCAGTAAATATTTTCTTTGTTCGGCATTCTTCATAAAAAACCTCAATTTGTAAATAAGTGCATAATAGTATTGCTTTTTTGACACTAATTCGTTGTTATCTTTCTGCCATTTTGACTCAATAACTCTTACAGTTCTCTAACCAAAGTTGTAATTAAATGCTTCTTTACATTATATATATTTTTTTTTATCACAGCCTTAATTTATTAAGAAACGTGTAAAGTACGCATTTTCAAAAACTCTAAAAGTAACAAAAATATCACCTAGTACAGTGTATGATAGGATCTTAGAAAAAGGGCATGGACAAAAACTAATCAGCAAAAAAAAAACTATTAAGAAGAAAACGTTTTAAATGAAACAAAATATATTCAGCACATACATGTATAATAATCGGCCACCAAACAAGATCTTTAATATTTAATGAAACCAACTTACTTGAATTTTGGTCCGCCTAGGAAGTCGTCTTTCCTGTTATTGGTGGTCAGATTAGTACGTGTCGTATTACATGTTCTCATATACTATATCTGACACACAGCATTGATCCACGTTATGATTGTAATAAAAAACAGATGAATTGAAAAAGTTGTAAAAAACAATAACATTAACAACGTAATTATATATTCTGAACAGAAATATTATCATGATATACCAATGCAATATGGTTCTGGCGACATATGTCGCCTACACCTATTTTACACCGACTTTATTTTAAATCAATGATCTTTAAAAGAAAAAAAAAAAAGGGATATACCAGCCCGGTGTCTGAAGTATCTACAGCTTTTGAACGTATTTACCCCGTTCAGGTGTTAAATACGAGTTTAAACCCTGTCGTCGGTTGCAATTTTGGAATCCTTACAACAATTGTTTGTTGTTTGTTTAGCATCCTCTTAACAGCTTCAATCATAAGAAGACTGGCGTTTGGGGAGACACCAATGAAAAAGAAGTAGTGAAGTAGGAAAAACAAAGGAATAGATCAAAGTTTTGCAATGCGGGCAACATAACCTTTTTCATAAAATGTACTTCACGTTGTTTGATCTAATTGACGCTGCATATAAACTATATTTTGTTAATATTGATTGAATTTTGACGTGCATATTTATTTGAAATGTGTTGAAATATGTGTAAACAATTCCTTTGTAAATAATTATATGTAAATATATTTCACATATTATACAGATTTTTATCATTTTATTTCACTCATAAAACAGCATTTGCTACATGAATCAGATACCAGTTCAGCAGGAAGCATGTGCCTGGCGTGGTGTCCAACCTCGTATGGTTTTCTCAGAATAAAGACCATTACCAACATGCGATGTCGATGTGATATACTATTGTAGTATTTTATAAAAAACTGTACCGTGAAACATACGTCAATTAAACTTTAATACTTTAAAACTAATAGATATAGATGATAAAATAACATATGATAATATTTTGTAAATTAAGTTCGTACAATTGAAATTTAATGTGCATTTTTTAAATCTAAAGTCTTTAATATAATTTTCTGATAAAAATTCAGCAACGTATCGGTTTATGTTTTAAGGATCGCATCCTTTTGTTTTATAGTAAGCGAACACAACAGCTCCCTCGATGACCGCTAGTGTGGAAAACAACAGGAACAATATCGTAGCAATAAAACAAATTCTGAAATGCAAAACAAGACTGTCGTGATCATTAGAAAAGTGTTTGGCTGCTGATCCTGTAGGCGTTGCCTTGATCCGTTGAAATGTCGACTGAGTGAACGGCAATCTTAATCCAGAGATCAAACCTCCTACAAATAGACTCCAGAACGACTGACGTAACGTCGTATCAGGATCAAATCTATAAGACAGGGGTTAAAACACCGTCAAAAGTTAGTCCAGCCCTACAATTACAGATCAGATGACTGAAATAGTATGCTATTTTTTAGATGAACACATACCACCATATCATTACCGTGATATCTCTCGCTAAACAAAGTTGTTTACATCATAGCAGCGTCGTTGACCTTTAAACTCATTAAAATAAAGACATCTTATTTCTGGATTCTGGAAAGAAATGGAAACTTATTGAGGGAAACATTATAAGCACTTGTGTGATTCGAAGGTGATGATTATGCTGAAAGCTATGACTTGTTATTTTTAATTTAAGACGGGAAAATTCTTAGATTTGACCTAGATGAACGTTGCGAGTGTAATGAGATGATGTTACCCTTCCAGAACATCATATTTCCCCTGTTAAATTTCCCTTGTTTAAAGTTTGGATTTAGAGTTCGAATTAAGGTTTTGTGTCTTGGTAATTCTCTTGTTCTTTATTCAAAGATCTTCATATATTTATAAAAAACAAATGAAATAAATGTTTTATTAAACAAAAGACACTTGTCATTTACTCTATCAAGCTGACCCGTCCTTTTGCCTTCATTATGCTCCAGGTGTTTGTTACTCCACCCAACTTCAATCTTACCCTTTGATAATAATAAGTTTTTAATGGTAATCAAACAGAACATCACCAAAACGTGTTAACAGTGGTTTAATCTAATACTTACTTTGCATTCATTAGTACTCTACATTGTATTATTTTTTAAACATTTCGATTAAAAGACATGGTGCTTTATCTTTAAGGTAATTGTTATTAATTTACTAACTTATGATATAAAATAGTTGAATCTAAAATAGATTAATTTGTTAAAAACATGAGTATATGTCGTATATATATTACCTTGGTTAAATTTCTGGTGAAAACCAAGAAAAGCATAGCATTTACATTCAAAGCTTTAGATTTAAAAATCATAGTCGATACAAATATATATCACTACTAAATGACTACTTTTAAAAATCCAATCCGATTTTTTCCCCTTTGTTGAAGATACAATTAATTTAAAAGGAAACATTTTATGATCTGAATATATTTTTACCTAGTTCCAACGTAACAGCCGGCACAAATAATTCATTTTCGAGAAAGTTCAACTAGATTCAAAAATATATAAAAAAAATCTTATATAACACTTCACAAACACTTCACTTCATCGGGCTATGAACGCAATGGGATCTGTTTTCATATTGGAACTTCTCCCCCGCCTCAAATAGCTTAACATTATCGGGATAAGGCAACATTTAGGTGACGTAACCTGTTTTAGGATATTGTCTACACTGACAACACCGAGACGATAATAACACAAATATCATGTTTTGGTTTATATTTAATTCACTAATATATATAAAGGTATAATGTAAATATACATATTGAACGTTTTTGTATGGTCATAACGGTATGAGCGCGGGTCTCATGCAATGTGGATGTAACAAATTTTCGTTAAAAAAGTCTTTAATGTTAACAATTGTCCAATACCAATAAATTATGACACATCAAATATTAACAATTGCATTGGTTTTAATGATAAGTTATGTGAATCGAAGACGTCATTTACATTTTGTACAGTTCAAAATACAGGTAAAAGCGAGAAACATATTTTTTAAAGATATTGATGAAAAACAGATGATAACCTACAAAAACTTTCACTTTATAAGAGTGATAACTTACCATTGAGAGCAAATTAAGTATGGTGGCAAACAGTCTTATTATATAGGACTTGTGTCGAGGCTCAAGATACTACAAAGAAATACGTACTGTAATTCATTTATTTTGATCACAGTCAAAACAAAACACACTTTTTTAGATTAAAATAAGGTTATTACCCCCCAAAAGGAAATTTTATCTTTGGAGTGTCATTTATGTCGTTTTGCATCTAAATTCATCTTGTGACATTGTTCTTTATAACGTTATAAGAATATTATCTTGAACGTAGAACTTAAGAATTTCTATTATATATTTTAGTATTCTAATTCTGAAATGTTCACGATAGATATTTTTAGCCATGGGTATAGTTGATTCACTTAAGGTGCATTAATGCTTTGTCCATTTTAATGTTCAATTATATACTCAGCAAAAATAAGAAAGGTGAACACTTTTCGCTGCGGATTACCTCTATATCTTTGAAAATATTATATATAGAATTAATAGTTCGGAGTAGAACCTACCCAGTGAGACTCTATTTACTAACATAATTCAAGCGTGAAGTCCATGGTGGCCCAAAAGCTTCTCGCACGATTTCTGTTGTATTACACCAGTGGTTGGCCAGAAACGTTAAAGTTGTTGTCTGTTACCCTGTTACAATAAAAAACGAAATACAAAATACTTTCCAATTCAAAATTTCATTTTGCTGTTAATTTCCGAGGGAACGGGCTGCGGGAATGCTGCACCCGGGAATGTCGCAAGGTCAAATTGCATTAGAGTTTCTTTGCAGAGAGAAGACTATCAATCTTTCATTGAATCGTCTCAACCAAACTGGGCTTGGCGTCCAACCGTCAGGGATGTGGCAGACTCCAGGTAACGAATAAGTATTTCTTATGTTCCCAAGACTGCAGACTAAGACTGAAAAGCATGCTATATATTAATATTTTCCCATCTTATCGCCGTTAACTTCAGAAGTGTTTAGACAACTCACCCAACATATGGAATAGTGTAACAATACTTTCTGAGGCTTTAATAAGCGAACATCATGAATACAAGTAAAATGGGACTAATACTAAGATAATTTGGGACTAATACTTAGATAATACATATGTCAAAATCATAATATGTTTATGAGGAACAGCGATCAGATCTCTAAAGATTTAAATCTAAGGAAGAATTAAACAAAAGTAATTAAAACTAGATTGAAGTAACACATTTGATATTATAGGACGCCTTTATTTTATGAAGCATTTTTTCATTTTTGATATTGAATAAATCTGAAATTGAATTGTATTTGTACTTTTCGAAAGCTATTTTTAGAGTATGATAACAAAGCAGGCATGTAGGCACATCTAATAAGCAGACTACTGATTGATTTTTTTTCATAACATTAAATCTATATGCATATACATCAACGGATTTACCTTTTTTTGTATCAAAATGCTCTTTTTAATGTAATATGCAGTAGAAGTTTTGGTCCTTTCGTAAAGAAATCCATGTGATGTTTCAGACGAAATGTAGAATCAGAATTGTTTTTATATTTTGTAGTTATTGTTGTTAAATCAAAGTAAATATCATAGATATGTCTAAAATGCCCAACGCATTTACTTGGTTCATACTGGTAATGTTCAGCCTCCATTGAGATGGAATAACAAGATACATGGTCAACAGCTTTACAATAAAGGTTGCTATGGTGGAAATGTACCACTGCATACCATAGATATACACTTCCGCCGGAACTTATATGTACCACTGCATACCGTAGATATACACTTCCGCCGGAACTTATATGTA
>JAUMHH010214113.1:0-12551 GCA_032359455.1 Chlamys rubida | reverse complement strand
TTGAGTATAGAAGTATAAAATGCCTTACGAATTAAAACCTACCGCTGGTCTTTATGAATTTTTGCACGTTACGAAAACTATCATTATTTTGACATTCATAGAAAGGATTGATACCAAAAGATCGGAGTAAATAATTGAACTTCTGACTTCAGACCGCCATTGCTCTGCATCTCTCTGTGAAGTGAATTCCCACTTCCGTGTCGGGGAACGATTCATTAACAAAATTTAGACTTTGAAACAATTCAAACCTCTGGTGTGTATAAACTGGACATTCAAAAAAGAAATGTTTAACTATTGCAAGTCTCCTTGGGCGTACTCTTTCTTTTCAACAATATTTGGGTTATTTTCTGTCCTATTAATTCAATTTCTTTTACGTTTCAGAAATAAAAAATGATTTGAAAATAAAAAAAATATGTAAATGCGCATGCTCGGGTGTGACGTCGATATATATCAACTTATTAAGATAATTGCCGACCTACCATACGAAACCCAAACGAGGCTTGTTGACGAGGATTGAGCTGAGACGCTCGCGAAGGGGTCCTGTTTTTATTGGTGATCAGATCTGATAAGTATAATCAAATTCATTTGTGATATTTCAATATCATATTTATATAATTGATTTGACATACGTAACTCGTAAGTGAATTGCAGAAATAAGCGACCATATGTCATGTTTTAATCATGGCGGACACTAAGGGGAACAAAAGTTATAGTAGAGTGTAAGTCTTGAAATTGATAATCTGTCTACTATAAAGTGGAAACGGGGGAAAGTGTTGTCACTCACTCGTATTGTTTACATTCAGTAATTATGAACATAACGTTTCTTTCACATAAGGTACTAATCTCCTAGTATGGAGCGATGTTATATATCAATTTCTCTTGATTATTTTAAATTTGAACACGCATAATGGAATCTAAACTTACATAGAAGCCGCAATGAAAGCAACCACAGCTTCGTCGTCTCCGAAGTTGTCATCTCCGGTGTCCTCGTTGTCCTCTAATAAAAGCGAAAGTATAGCGACTACGTACTCTGACCGCCATATTGTTTACCCTGACTCCTGTTCTGAAGCATTCCATTGACGCAGAAATCGCACAGTGTCTCTGTCACATCCCGCACAGACGAAAGGAACACACCCTAAGATTGTTTTGGGTTTACGTTTTCTTAACAGCTCGGGTCATATGAATAAGTGATGTAGTCACCCAGGACAATTTTAAAGTGCCACTCCACTGAAATGCCGTAAGGCAAAAAAAACAAAACCGTGAATGTTAGGTAACATTCCCTAAAAATAGGTTAGGTCGATAGGCACATTTTTTTTCATGAATCAATAATTATGCTTTGTATGAGATTATATATTTCATTTTCACGCATTACAATCGTAATTAAGCTGTCAAATGTGGAGATAGGGTCTGTGAACAGGACGGAAGTACGTTTTAATGAGTGACTTTGAGGTGTGCCCGGCTAGTAAATCAATCTTAGAAACAAGTAGGTGATACAATGTTTCAGGATTGGTAAGACATCATTGGGAAGGTTGATTGTTGGTTGTTTGTACAGGGTTTGACGTCCTAGCAACAGCTCATTAAGGACGTGCCTCCTTGTGTGTTGGTATGCGTGCATGCGTATATGTGTGTCGGAGACAGGGTATGTTGGTGTATATGCCTCCTTGTGATAGCGCAGATCTGATGCCGACTTTAAGAGTGCTACCTTACTGAAACTCCATGCCGAAGGCACCATGCGCAGCATTCCTCCCGGTTGTTAAACCTGAAAAACACTATAGTATCCTCCAAATCTGGGCATGGTAGCATAACAGCCGTACAGTCGTATTATTCCGAGAGCGGGACGGACCAGCGCACCTTGGGAAAAAAGATAAAGTTCTCAAATGTTATAATGAGGATATCAGATTAACTTTGGTCTCTTCTTTGTTACTCCAAGTTCTACAGGAGTCCCAAATAAGTCGCCTCGTTCGATTATGCAACGTGATACAACAGGTTATATAGTCTATAGCAACCTCGAACTTAAATGATTTTGTAAGCGAACATTGAAGCTTCTGAGTTTTAAACTCCTTTCGACTTTATGTATTGGTGAATAGATTACCAGTAAGTCCGGATAGGTCTCACACTATTCGAGGTGAAATTGTTCTCAAATCATGTTTTTCTGGGCCAAACACAACAAAACAATGAGAATTATGGTATGGTCAATCTTGCGTTGTCAGGGCGAAAAAAACGAAACAACGAACAGACGAGATTTCATCCCCGAAAAGACGAGAATTACAACTCGCGAATGAATCGTCTTTTCGTTTGTTTACGTCATTAAGACGAACGAACGGGATTCAATCAAACTAAAATATCTCTTCCGGACAAAAAGACGAAACAATGAAATAACAGAAATCATCCAACGCGGGAAAGCCTAGGGTCCGTATTCTTGAAAACGTTTAAATTTCATGCTGAAAACCATATTCTGTGTTCATTTCAAATTTCTTGTTCCGCTAAAAAAATAAATATAACATTTGGAAGAACTGTGGGAATACTTGAAGCCGCATCCCGCTTTCAGTGTTTACATATTACTTTTTGACTGCGTTATATGATATAAGCTAGAAACAAGAAAATTTGGTTGAGCACACCATCCATGCTTGACCATGAGAACATTTTCGTGAATGCGGGAACTGATATATCTCGCGCAACTAATTCAACCAATTAGCGTTTTATAGGTTTGTATATGTAGTTCCTATCTAACATTATACTTTGTTATCTTATGTGTTCTCATGAATTTCAAGAATGGAATTGGTGTCGAGATTTTCAAAAATTAAAAATAATTTCAATAATTATGGGTGAAATAATATGGAAGTTACAACACGTTTTCCAGGCCTGGAACACCAGTCTGCGGATATGGACATCCAGAGTCTTGGAATATCTTAAATGGTCAAAAACCGACAAAAAATGTCATGTATGTCCTTTCGCAGATATACATATTTTGAATCCAGAAATTTGTCTCTAATGTTGAAGTTTAAGTATTAAAACTAGCAGCTTGAACATTTGATTATAGCATAACGCGAGGGGTTTAATCGCGTGAGTCCCGATACCCTACGCGTACACCACCAGAGGTCGTATTTGCCCTGTAAACAGTGCGATACACGTACCAGACCACACTCCAAAGCGTCAAATGTCTGGCTACAATTGCTGTGACTCTGCGCCTATGATTCATAAAAATACGTTACCATTAATATTTGTCTAATGTTAAAATCTATCAAGAAATTAATATAGATTTTTTTCCTGTGTCATCGTATAGCATGCGATAGTACCAAATCATTAACGCTGTTGTCCTTGGAGACGTGTCAACGCATTCAAACATTCAAGTGATGTGAAGGAATTCTGTGTGATGAGCACGCTTTATTGTGAAAGGGTTACGTGCAGGAATACGCTGTTGATCAACGAGCTTAGGCTGGGTACTAGCAATCAATAATGTTGTTATGCCTGAGCGTAAAGTAGGGTAATTATCAGTAACACATCCAACGTACGAAATTTATTACTCAAATGTCCCAGGAAGGTTAAAGGCCAATTTAATACAAAGAGGTTAAAGGTGAATACATTACAAGATGTCAAAGGTCAAAACTATAGTTTTAAAGGTCCGTATGCAACAAAAGGTCATACCACAATGATAAATGAAAAAAAATGAAAAATATGAATTTCATGTGCTTCTCAGGAATCTATACCTGTTGATATTATCCAGATCCCAAGCATGACGTCATGTCCTAAAGGTACTTTAGGGAAACATTGACATTTGTTTTATGTTATTTTAAGTTATTGTGCATAGCGGGCGTCGTGGTAAATATGTATGAACTCAACTTAAATTCATTCCAGCATGAACATGGGGAAATGCCGTTCAGTTCATTAATTTCTAATAATTACTGTGTTGTAGTGACTTTATCGCTCTATGCTAACCATATCACCTAAATGTTTGCTTCTTACATGGTCTCATGGTATACGTGACGGCAGGAGAAGCGCTAAAGTGACACTGATTTTATTGCGTTCATGTTCCAATAAAAGACATTTCTTCTGTTAGTACACAATGTAAGAAACACGTACATTTCCACGGAAAATAATTAGGGTCACACAAAACGTAGTAAAACGTAGTAAAACGAAACATTATTAATTTCTACAGGGCCCTAATGCTCTTCCGTACATTTCTCACATTAAATTAATATAAAATTTTTTTTACAATGATACAAAAAAAAAATCTAAACCGATCATCGTGCTAAACCGGTCATTTCGTACCCCAGAATTAATCTGTTTATAGAAAGAGTACAAAACTAAAAACAACAGATCGATAGTAACACTCGGAGAGCTAGATTAGTCACGAACGTCTTGATATAATATAGCGAGATGGAGTCAGGTCTTGCATGACCGAGGGTGATCAGAGAACGAAAAATGGCTAATGTCCTCTTCTGCATCACTCAATCCCTACATCTGTGGAACGTGACTTGAATAGGATAAAAAATGACACAGCAACTTGTTGACTTCTCGATTTAACTGTTTGCTATTTCATTGGCACTACTCAATATTTTGCTGGGCGCTAGGTATTATTTTCCTGACCAATGTGATACATTGTTTCGTGAAGATAGTTCACAAAGACTTGCAGTATTTCGTTGGCATCACATTTAATATTGACGAATTCCGCCGTAGTGAAATTAACCTCGACAGTTTTTTCCGCAACTTGTGTGTTTAAGACTCCTCATAAACCGAAGGAAACTTCCCAAAAAATATGAAATACAGTTTTCGTTATTGTTTTGAACGTAAACTTATGGAGTAAAATGTATCCTTTTTGCATCTGTGATGCTATGCAACTCAACTATATAAAAACCTTTATTTATTTTCCAAAAATTATGAAACAAGTTATTTCAATTTATATTAATCGTTCTTTTTGGCGGTCATATTAGTGCGCGGGTGATTTTCTTACGATTGTTATACATACTATCGTTCTAATCGACTTAGCTATGTAAACTTTATTTATTTTACAACAATTAAAAAACAAGTTATTTCAACTTATATTAATCACTCTTGTTGGCCCGGATGTTAGCGCGCGGGGGAGGTCTTAGAGTAGGAGGAAACCGGAGTACCCGGAGATAACCCATGCGGTCGGGCAGGTGACCCCATACCTTTTCACGTCTGAACGGGAAATCGAACCCCGGCCGCCTTGGTGAAAGGCAAGTGTGCTACTGCACCACCGCACCACCCATAAAACTTATTCTTTGATGCACGGTAGCGCATCGTGGAGAATTCCTAAATAGCACTGATATTAATGATAATTAAATCGGATTACTGTTCTGTTCGAAGCAAATACAAATATTAAGACAGTTAAAGAAAGTCTTCCATGGCGCTTACCACGTGAATTGAGTAAACTCGGCTTGACTATGAACATGCGCCCTGTTGATTCTACCGACAACGGGTTCTTAGTTCTTCGTCCGCTTCTTGAATTCTATCAATGCCAATTTTCATGACAATTAAATCCGGAGCTTAGAGAAGAGTGCCGGTGCACCTTAGACATTAATCTACACGTCCAAATGACCCTTTCGTTAGGGGTCGTTTCTGCCACTCCGCAACAGCTAACACCACGCTACATCCGGGCGTCATCGAGACCGCCTAAATCTGTTATTCAAAGTCACACATGTTGAAACGCTATTTAAAAGTGCAGATTCGCGGGGTCTGTATGGAGACTTGATTTACAACGTAAGTCAATGCAAATCGAATCGTTCCCCGACACGGAAGTGGAAATTCACAGCACAGAGAGATGCAGAGCAATGGCGGTCTGAAGTCAGAAGTTCAATTATTTCCTCCGATCGTTTGGTATCAATCCTTTCTATGAATGTCAATTTGCTTCAAACTTGAGAAAATGGGACACAATAGTACATCATTAACGATTGCTTTTCTATTTAGTTACAGGTCAGGTTCGTTCCTGCTGTCAAATTAAATTGTCTGCCGTTTCAAAAAGGTTCAATATTCCAGGTTTGCTCTCGCGGTCGCGGCAACAGAGAAACCGTGGCAAATAACACACTGTTAGTGGCAAATATATATGTGTGGAGCACTAGTAAAATTTGTACTTTTCAATTTATTTGTGTTATTAAAATTGTGGATTGTCGATAAAGTTGCAATACTTATTTCCTCGTGTAATTTTATCACAGTATATTCGCACGTGCAAAGGTTTGCTGTAATTTAGTGAAATGGAAAATCAGCGACAACTTACAAAGAGACTGGTTTGGCCTTGAGAAGCGATGTCCTTTGCAATATGTTAATATAAGAAGTGCATACATTTTGACTTTGTGTGCAAGATTAAACATTTGTCCGTGACACCTACAAATTTTAGAGTTAGTGTATCTTTCCTTTGCGATGCAATGTTGGCACAAAAGAAATATCTCGATCAGGAGGATTTTCATTACGCGGAAAAAGGTCAATAAAGTATTTTGTTTTTAAAGTTACCTAATATAAACTGATTCTTTGTCTGTTTACCATGTATCTCTCAATATTATAGGAAGCAATGATATAGTAATAAAAGATTTTCCGAATGAAAATTCAGATCATAAACAGCAATCGGGAACTGTCGGTTCTTTCCGTAAAAGAGAAAATATTCTCTCGTTTACGAAAAGTGCCGACGGTTCCCGATTGCTTAAAAGGTAGTTTGTGTTTGCAACTGGGGACAGGTGCTTGCAGTAAAGAGGTTGAAATTTGACGCCTATGTGATTAAATGTTAAGGACGCCATATTATTTATATTAGCATTATAAATTTTATTCAATTTTGTTTAGATATAGTACATAATGATCAGTTTAACGGTCAAAATAAACTCAATTGATGGCCATGGTAATTAGAATGTCAAATACGTGTCAGTCAACGTGACCATTGGTCTCTTGTTATTTTTTACTTTTATATTATATATTACCTCTCTTTACATCTAAATCAGGAAAGTGAATAAACAGGATATCTACTCTGTCATAGCCTTTGGTAATAAGCAACAGAACACACAAGTGTTAACAAAACCATAATTTAAACTCAAAATTCGTTACACTATGGCAAACTATGAGCAAAGGAGAAATGTTAAAAAGTACGAGGATAATAAGACCAGGTGTTCCAGAAGGGTAAGCGTCTTCTGCTTCATCGACGACACCCGCCATGTAATTCTAGGTCAAGTCCGAGTAATGTCACGTCCTCAAAACGAGAACTCGGGTAGTGACAACAAAATCACGAAGAGCTCTTATGAACAAAATAACAAACATCGACTTTCATATCACAAGAACAAATAGTATATTTCCCAATAAGATCATGATGGCGATCATAAAACATATCCGTAGTCTTCAAAAGTTACCTCAACTCTCTTTTTCGCAAATCAGTGACAAATGGCATTGCCTCAAATCCCAATCATTTAAAAAAGAAGATGAACACCAATCAGGGGCCGACAACTCTATCTATTGTTAAATGCAATTTACTCCTCAGGAACCCGCGCGCATCGTCATCGCCCCAGAAAATAGCAATCCAGTAATAAAACTGAGATGAGATACTTAGACGAAATGAAACATTGGAATTGCTATCTCCACGAACTGTTGCACAAACAGATCGAATATTCGCTCCCATAGTTAGCTTAACAAACGTAAAATCTCGACAACAGAGGAAATCCGAACTTAAGGGTCCTTGTGCCACTGCAAAAAAACTGTAGTACAGAATCGGGCATTCTTTTTAACATAGCAATAGCTTTAATAAATCGTTTCTGAAAAGAAATAGTAAAACAAAAGAATATATAAATAGAAAAAAAAAACTTAAACAAAACAAAATTTGAAAAGGGGGAGGGGACCGGGATTCGAACGCCGGACTTCATATTGTTATACCATCGCTGAAACCGGTTGAGCTAACGGAAGTGTATGAGCCCAAACATGTTACATCTAAACGGAAGTGAAGGGGAGGTAATTGTATATAGGGGAAACGGTTCTGTAGTTGGACAGGGATCCAAAACGAGGTCTGTCCTTCTATGACGTCACGGTCTGCAATAAGGGGAGAGGTACCTTATTGTGTTAATGGATTCATTGTGTATTTTCATACAAATGATATGAAAATAAAACAACAAACAAACAAAAATATATATCAACTTTTTTTACATATTTAAAAAGAATAATGTTTACGCCTCATCGTAGATAATGAACAACAGAAGTTTTGTTTGCGTGAGAAATTCTCTCCAACACATTGAAGTATTGCAATGCTGTGTGTCCTTTCTGTCATCAAAATATTTTTTGCATTAATATTTGATGAATGCATTTATTTTGATTAACAGAAAAATAAGGCCCATTCGTCTCTGCTCAAGGTCGTTTCTTCATTTTTTAAGCCTGTGGATTGACATATTCTACAAACCTTTGTATGAATAGCTACATATCATGTTGACTTTTCGTTCCTCTTAATGTTATCGTAATATTTGAACTAATGAAAAAACTAAATGATAAATAAAAATGAATGTTTCAAATGTAAACCATAGGAGGACCTACCTTAAAAGTAAATATTCATTATTAACAATGCTGATTACTGCCACGTCTTAAAAAAAAACTTACTTCTATTTTTTAAAAAAGATAACCAGTCTCTGCACATGCGCTGTGATGGTGAATAATGACCAATCAGTGAAGGGGGATGTATTAAGCCCGTTTCATGTACGTTATCATGGAGCTGTAAACACTTCCGGCGTGTAGGGTTGGGCAAGACGTCTAATTTGTGTCGTTATTAGCTTCACAAGTAAATTCGTACTTCCCTTATTTTCCTCTCCAGAGATTTCGGTTTAATTTCCTTGTCTTTATGGACTTTTGGTTCAGAAGATTTATATGAAAGTTACATCTTCACTGAGCCGAAAACGTACCCTCCGGACACTACAAACAAGCGAGCGCTTGATGAATGTGTGTTTGAGGGCTACTGTGAGGCGGACCAGACAATATGACGGTATTAAGTCGTCTTGTGATGTTATAAGCACCCACAGAAAACCTCAGACAGTTTGACGGTTCTTTATTGTAATGTCATGCTTGTTTGTCTGTAGGGGTTTTTACGTCCTCATATCGGCTTAGGTCACGTGATCATGGTGTCCAAAGACGACGGGCTCGCTCAAGGCCAGTTTTAAGGATCCTTATCCCGCAGT
The DNA here is from genome assembly GCA_032359455.1 of Chlamys rubida. Taxonomy (NCBI): domain Eukaryota; kingdom Metazoa; phylum Mollusca; class Bivalvia; order Pectinida; family Pectinidae; genus Chlamys; species Chlamys rubida. The sequence continues at coordinate 3,402 of JAUMHH010214113.1, read as the reverse complement.
GGACAAAACACTTGAGAGTTCCACTTTATTTTATATTATTTTATTTATACATACATTTACCTCACCTTAATTTAGTTTTGCATTTAACTGTAATGGGACTGGTCAGCAAACAACCGCTGTTCACGGTCCGTATTCACGACATCGTTCTCATGCTCAAACTGAATTTCTGTGCTCAGTGCTTTGTTCCAGTGATAAGTAAAAAAAACATTAGCATTTTGTCAATGATTTGGAAGAATTTGGGGGAGACTTATAATTGAATACCATTTTCAATGTCGAGACGTGACTTTTTGAATGTATCATATGATTTATGAAAATTACAAGGAAGTTGGTTTGAGCAGAGAATCCATTCTTGAGCATAAGCACGTTTTCATGAAAACATGCCCAGTTAGTTTAGTAGGATAGATCGACCGTATTTTCATTGGAAGTTCAGGGTTCTAATCCCAATCCGGCACAGTTCTATTTTTTCTCTCAGGACACTCTTGTTGATTATTATTTTTTTGAATTTCATTTTATTTTTGCACTGTTTTTTTTCCAAAATGATTGATTAAAGCTATTGACATGCCAGTAGAACGTTTTTAATATCATAGTTACATGTTTTAGCAGTGGTACGAGGGCCCTTAATGGCCGTCTCATTGAAATCTTATAACAAGGATAGGGTAGTTTGGTACAGGACGCGGTCATCTATTCTGAAAACTGGTCACCAGAGGTATATCGAAAGTAACCGACGGAAATGCAGGATAAATCGAAAGAAAACAGAAAGCACATTGTATATGAAGACGTTTAAAGTATTGTAAAGAAAGAGTAATCACTGATATAGTGCTTGAACCGAGAAAGAAAGTGATTCGTCGCTAGCTGTACGCATAGGATTGGTGACGTAAAGAATTCAAACTTATTCGTAAAACCGTTATTATGCTTAAACTCAGATTTTGTGCTCAAGCCACTGTTTTTGTTCTCCGCTGATAATTAACAAAACATTCCATTATGCCGATGCAAAAAATCGGAGAGACTTCAAACAATAATGGCGACTTTAATGGTTACGCTTAACTTTTTGACCATGTCACGTGATTTGAGCGAGTGACAAGAAAGTTTGTTTGAGCATAGAATCCATGCTTGAGCATGGGAACGGTGTCATAAACTAGTACGGGCCCTGGGCTCGTATTCATGTAACCGTTCTCATGCTCAAACTCTCATTCTGTGCTCAAGCTTAATTGCTTGACCCGGTGATAGCTTAATAAAACTTTATGGTTTGAAAATGACTTGGATGCATTTTAGGAAGACTTCCGGCCAAATACTGTCTTTAATGTTTAGGCTTGACCTTTTCTTACCAAGTTACATGATTTAAGCGGGTAATAATTAAGTTTGTTTTGAGCACAGAATCCATGCTTAAGCAGGAGAACACTTTCATGAATAAGTACGGGCCCTGATTATAAGAAAATAAACACTATCTTCATATAACTTTGGCTGTTTTAAAAAGGACGCAACACCATAAAAATAGACCAGCAGATTCTGAATTAGCATCACCATGTGTGTACATAAGTTGCCATCAGTATTTTTTCTCTACATTTAATTTTTCTCGTGAAGGTCAATGTTATTTTACGTCACTTCCGTTTCCGGTTTTGTTAGCTTGCCGTTTAGAATGACTAGAGTGCCCGATAATCAAAGCGAATTCTGCCATAATAACGCGATCCGCTCACGAGTTTAGTACACAACCGAGTTTTTAATCTGAAGGATCAAGAGAAGCCCTGGCGGTGATGATAGACGAGCAATGGCGTGGATCCACACGTTTTTACGGATAAATCCAAATTCCGATAATGGCTGATTTATGCCAGTGAAGTGAAGGTGATAGAGGACGTGTTCTGGAAACACATTTACAAAATCAACTTAAACATTTATTTTTAACCCTCAAGTAATAGATTTTTAATCAAATGAGTACATTTTTGTGGATTTCCATTCGGAATCTTTCGGATTCTCTGTTTAACGCATCTATGTGATCACAGCATTGGATACTGGCAACACGCCTCGAAGAAATAGAGGCGTCACAAATGCGCCCTAACGCAGTGCGACACCCATAACGATCTACATTAGCCGTCGTTACACAGATGCCCCAATTAACGCTTTTCACTGACGTCATTGACAACGTTGTGCTTCCCGCCAATTTCACGTCTGCGCGGTGAAGTGGATTTACCAAACATTCATTCCGCATTCAATGTCTGTTTAATTATAGGAAAAAAAGGTAACAATTAAATACTTCCGGGTTCAGTACCGGGTTCAGTACACACGCATTTTCTTTCAAATAGATTATGTCTATTAGAAATTTGTATTGTTTCGTGTTGATATACTGTAGAAATAACGATCTCAATTTTTGTTTATTTTTTTTTATATATATATAGTGCATGTATTTTTTGGTGCAGGGTACTGCGTGAAAAGTTCTGCGTTTACGTCTACCACTGACCCAGAAGTTTGTATTTATTGTTGTTGACACATGCAGACGATTATCTCCAGAAAAAGGCCAACATGCTTTATTGAGATTTTTATATTGTGCTCCCAAGATATTGCTCTTGACCAGATTTGTGCTTTTTTGTGCAATCGTTGAAATACATTTTGTCCTGATGAGCTGACGTTCTAGTATATTGTGTCGCTGCGTGTTGACGCTGAAATAAATTTGATGCGGTAAACTGTTTTGGAGTTGAAGCTGTGGTATGTTTTTTTCTGTTGGCGTTGACATTTTGGTATTTTCCCAGTGGCGTTGACACACGTTGTGGTATGTTTTTTCGCTTGTCGTTGACAATTTTGGAGTAGAATGTCCTTGTGTGTTGACGCAGTATTTTTTTTCTTAATTTTTCGTTTTAATGTCTCATCACCATTTTTGATCGATCAAGTTTTCCCGCAAATAACGAAAAAAAATCTAATGAAATGTGAATGATTCCGACTGTCAACATAAAATTGACGATTACGAAAAAAATCACGTGTTTTTTCATCTTCAATTTTTTGGTCGACATTAAGTTATTCTTTGCATTGTGACGTAATCTTGAAGCGGTTCACTTGAACGCCGAGTAGACAATAACCACGATATATCGTGATATTAAAGTGTTTTGAACATACATATATAATGCTGTGGTTAAATGAGTTTGGTTTGGTTTGTTTGTGTTTTCGTCCTATTAACAGCTATGGTCATTTAAGGACGTGTCAGGTTTTGGTTGTGGAGGAAAACCGGATTTCCCGGAGAAAGACCACCGACATATGGCCAGTACCTGGCGACTGCCCCATGTAAAGGCCCTGTCACACTATAGCGTTTTGTTAGACGTTCGGTTGCGTTTTGAAAAAGTGGAGAAACGTCGGGGAACGTCGACGTTCTTCAAATTGAGTTTCTAGGTCAACGTTGTTATAACGTTTCTTGTAACG
>JAUMHH010214102.1:0-12551 GCA_032359455.1 Chlamys rubida | reverse complement strand
AGCAATGTGCGTACGACGCCTAACTTCTGGTGCAAAGGATGGTGAGATTTGAAGTTCAGGTATTGGTCCGTATGGGTGTTATTTCTATAGACCAATACCTTCACGGATCCGTTTCCTTTCTTTACCAGTAGTGTCTAGGAAGGGCATTATACCGTTGGTTTCTTCCTCACATGTAAATTTGATGTTGTTAGTGATATCTATGGTGTTGATATGGGTAGTCAAATCCTTCTGTGACCCCTTTTTTATTATCTCGAGTATGTCGTCAACATATCGTTTCCATACGCTAGGCTTGCATTCTATGAGGGCAGTGGCTATTGCTTCCTGCTCCAGATGTTCCATGCACAAATTGGCCACAATGGGAGTCACTGGACTACCCATGGCAGTGCCGAAACGTTGTTGAACTATGTTGTCTCGGAAACTAAAATATGTTGTTGATATCACAAATTCTGGCAAGTCCATGATATCCTTAATCTGGAGGTTTGTGTTCTTACGCTAGGATCTGTCTAATTCTAAGCGGTTCCTTATGTTTTTAAGTGCATCGTCAATGGGTGTGTTGGTAAAGAGAGAAACATCATCATGTGAAATGAATTCTTCGTCTTCCTGAACCATGATGGTAGACATAGCTTCCGCTAGATGTTTTGAATTCTTTACATGGTGTTCCGATTTACCCACTAGCGGTCCAAAAATGTCAGCTAATGACATGGAAACATTGTAACCAATACATCCAGTGTAGTCCACAATAGGCCTCAATGCATGTGGATCTTTGGTGTGTAGTATATTCTAGGAGTGTTCTCTGCTGTGGTATACAAATATCTGTATTGGCCTTCGGTAATCTTGCTCTCTTGTTTTAATTTTGACAGGATGGCTATGAGACGCATTTTAATTTTTTGAGTTGGATAGGTCTGCAGCTGTTCATATGTCTTGTTGTCCTGTAGTATTGTCATGACCTTGGTCTCATAATCGTCGGTGTCCATGACAACTGTTGCCTTCCCCTTGTCAGCTGGTAATATCGTAATGGGTTTGTCTGTGCCTAATGTTTAGATTGTGACCCGTTCTTCTTTCGTCATATATCTTGTTGGTAATTTCGTGGATTTCTAAACCCTCGTCACCTGGGATCTCAGTTGATCAGCCTCATGCAGCATAGCTTAGTTTCTTACATGCTTGTTCTGTGGCTATAACAAAATCATCAACTGGGATTTTATCTGGAACGGTGACATAGTTCATACCCTTAGCGAGTAACGTTTTCTCGCTACTGGTGAGCTCCTTATTAGAGATGTTGACTACCCATTTTTTTAGTTTAGTATAGAATCATTCAGGGCTGCATCTGTGGTGGTGTTGTGTTGTGTTGATTTTTCTACAAGACGGTTTAATTTAGTCAAGTGGCTTTGTTAAGTTTTGGCATGCAGTTAGCGCATAGGGTGTACAACTCACTGCAAGCGACAATTGAAGACTATAAATGCTTTGCTCCCTTTTTTGGTTAAAAAACATGAAATGTTGGGGTATTTTTAGAATTGGACATAACGTTTTTTCTATAAGTCAGATTGAGTTCAAATTTGGTAAACAACTTTAATGAATATAGTGCTTAAACAAATGTAACGTGTTTTTCATTCTCACAATATTGACAATGTTTTTCTTGTTTTTTTTGTGTGTGTTTTTGTGTCCAAACTTGGACCATACATGCGTCTTATAATCATAACCCATAGAGTATAAACCATGCATGATAAAATGATGCGGTCTACATTTCGCGGTCCATTGACTTTCATAGCATCTTCCTGAACGTAAGGTTTTTGCATTAAGCTGTGTGTTATATGCTGTATCTCAAACATTTAAAGTGTCAGACAAATTAAACTTAGACTATAAGTTGGGATGATCATTGCCATCTTAAGAGTTACAACGTCAATGTTTTAACGGAATCAGACAACAAAAATGGCCGCAGTATACTTGCTTCTGATTGGACTAAATTCAGATATTGTTCGATTTCGCTCACATTTTATATGTCGGCATATTTTGTCGTTGCGAGCTCAGTCGCATTAACCGTTTTCTGATTTGACAAAATGGCTACCTTATACTGGCTTCTGATTGGTCGAAATTCATTTATTGTTCAATTTCAATCGAACATGGTAAGTACATGTATTTTGGCACTGCGAACTCAGCCGCAACATCCGTTTTCTTAGTTGACAAAATGACCACTGTATATTGGCTTCTGATTGGTCGAAATTCAGTTATTGTTCGATTTCACTAAAACTCGGCATGTAAGTGTATTTTCGCACTGTGAACTCAATCGCGGCATCCGTTTTCTCATCTGACAAGATGGTCGTCGTATACTGGCTTCTGCATGATTGGTCGAAATTCACATATATTTTTATTTCGCTCAAAGTTGGTATGTACATATGACTTCCATTCTCCTATTTACATTTGTTTTTCTGAATGCAGGGGTAGTTTGAGGGACATCTGTAATGGCCGGCTCCCATTACAACTTGCAATTGTTCCTATACTAGCTGTTATACCTTCATGTTGATGTATTGCCAAACTTGTTTATAAATGTAAAATTCCGAACTTCGGCTCAAACTTACAATGCTTGACACATTGAATCTTATGCTCAAAGCGGGGACAGGCGAGACATATAATTATGCGTACTTCTTGTGCTAAATCCACAGATGCCATATTTATATTTATATATTTATACTGCCATGTTTTTTGTTTACTTGGTTTCTTCCACTTCAAATCGAAACAACAAAATTAACTGAATTGCAACCCATGTGACTCTTTAGGCCAACGGGAGTCTTTTTAACAATATTTTAATTAAATTAAATATGAATTAAATGTCAGAATCCGACTACCAATGACGAATGATTGTGTTGTGTTACCATGGCTACTGCTCAAACCTTATTATTATATTTCATCTATATATAGTGTGTCCGATTGGATTTTTTTGATCCCATGACGGAGAAACATCGCGTCCTCTACCGCGCTCGAATTTCTTCAGTCATATTTCCCTCTTTCAAGAACCACCACATCTAAGTTGAGAGTTACTGAAACAAATAACAATGGCGTGTCAACGTTACCATCTTTACCGTAAAGTTATTGTTTTATTTCGGTTTAATAAAATATGTATTGCCCTTGTGTAGGGAAACATGTTTTTTCCTTGAGATTTCATTAACTATTAAACTTAGATGTTCTTTTCTTATGCTGCAGGGTTACCATGACTCTACAATGCATGACAATCAAATAAGACCTGATCTAAACGACGGTACTGACCTCCTTCTGCCGCTAGCCACCTCCCTGAACTTAGGAAAACATTACGGGTCTAGAAGAGAATTGGATTTGAGGTACAAGTTTCGAGAAGCGCGTGAAGGCCTACGAAAGATGGTGGCTGGAGATGAAATACATGAATGTGGACCTCGAGGGGAAGGTTTCCGAACCACGCATAGCAAAGCTTCATACTTTAAAACGTGTGACAAGCTAGTGGTTTTGTGCACCATGTATGATTCCCAACGAAGTCCAAATTCATTTTCACTTTCGGAAGTTCCTGGGAAAGCGACTCATTATACACTTAAACTCATTACATACGGACTGTCCCGCAATCTGCCTATTTATAACCTGTGTATACAAAAAGATGGAAATTGGTACCTGTCCCACCAACGCCTCAAGAACGCTAATTCCGAGGAGCTTGCGCTGTCTGCAAAAGACGCTGTAGCCGGTCCCAACTTCGGAGCTGATGATGGGCCCCTGGTGCCGTGTCTGCCATGTTCGACATGGCCGCCGGCGTCTTTCAGTATGGTTCAGAGACCTCGCAGGAGCGGATGGCCCGCCCAGGAGGTGATGGACAGGATGGTGAGGAAGGGGTGTTTCGTAGTACCGTCGGATGACGACAATGACGAGGAGACGGTGTTCATGCTGTCCTTTGCTGTGCCCGAGAGAGAGCTTGTCAAGTCTTTTAACCAAACGCAGATGAACGTGTACGGGTACTGGCTTGCCATCATAGACCAGAAGGTGCCAGCCTCGCTAAAGACTGTCTTCAACGAGACGGTCGTGAAACACTGTCTTTTTTGGCTTTTACAGGAATACCCACTCGACACTTGGATGGAGGTTAACGTCACCAGGTGTATGGAACTGCTATTAGGAAAATTCTTGGATGTCACAAGAAATCTTTCATGTCCAAATTTCTTTGTCAAACGCTACGACTTGTTTATGGCAATGACACCAGTCCTTCAAGCTAATCTGCTTAATTTCCTAATTGGCATAGAACAAGGTGGGCGTAGCTACTTCCTACAACTAGTGCCGTTCTGTCAGCGAGCGGACGACTTTCGCAACCTACAACAATCGTTTGCCATGATGTGCGTCACAGATGTTGAAGAAGAACGAAGATTAGACTTCGCCTTTTTTCAAGAAGTTCTTCATACCTGTAAGTTATCTCCAACATTCTCCTAAGCATATCACTTAGGAGTCTGGCTACGTCATCTACACAGTTGGTGAACGATAACTATATTTGTCATGCTCTTCCTTATGTGTCAGCGTATAGCACGTCGCCAGTTAACCTTTCATGTATCTAGCTTTGCTAATAGTTCCAAATAAGAGAGCCAAAACGAAATTCACATGATTTGCAGAAAGTCCTTCACTTGTCGCTGTATACGATTATACGGTAAGATGTTGTTATCTAAGTAGAGTGTCCCAGAACATGCATCTAAGAAGTCCAAAGGCTCCCTCCTCGATAAACATGTTTTCTCTTCACTCTTGGAATAAATATGCCATGACAAATTGAAGATTCTGTACTTACCACCTTGCGGATCAGACAAGATGATCAGTCTGAAAATGTACGGTTTCAATCTTACTGTTGATCTCTTCGAAACAAGATAAACGGAATCGGGCAGCGGCATAACCGTTAACTTAAGTTAACTTAAGTTAACGGTTAACCTAAGTCACCGTTGGTTTTAGTGAAGCTCATCAGTCGTCTTCAAAGGACAGGTATCATTTTAGCGTTTGTCAGTATATATATCTGAAAACAATCAAATGGCTACCCGTTAGGGCTTACATTTTGTCATGACATATCCAGGGGGTGCAGAGAATAAATGTTAAATCGAAAGCGGAGCCCTTGGATTTCGAAGATGCAGAATACTATATTATGATATGCTAAATCAATACTGAAACAAGAAATTGTTGATAACAATTTGACGGGCTTTTCACAAAAGTCTAAATATAGAATACAAAGGGAGATAACTCGTATTAAGATTTCTTTCAGTTAGCTCATTTTATGCAAGAGACTGAACATTAAACTATCTATTCATATTAAACTTTGACCCAAATATCATACTACATTGTATATGATTACCTAATCTGTGCTCGTGCTGGCCATAAGGAGCCGCAGATGATTAGTTGTACCATTTTGGTTAATATTGGCTTGGTATAATTGGAGAAGATCAATAAAGACTATACTCATAATGTAACATACCCAAACTTTCTCCCCTATATAAAAACCGGAAGTTGATTTTTGTTGCTAAAACAATATGAGAGAGAAGGTTTGCCCTTGTATAACTCTATATCATATTTAAAGATCAACTATTTGGTTGATATAGTTAACAAAATATATTGGTATAGGCTGTTAACCATCAGAGCAAAAATTTAACACAATTTCGTTAGGAACCCAAGAGGAATACAGGTACCAATTTTGGTTAATACTGCACAGGCAGAATTGGAGAAGAACCAATCGGAGCCCGTGGCGGCCATCTTTAATTTGTAATCACTCCAAAAAGAAACATCAGTTCGTCAGGTCCTCCAGAGTAATACATGTACCAATTTTGGTTAGTATTGCACTGGCAGAATTGAAGAAAAAGACCCTAGAATGTTTTAAACAAAACAGCACATTTGAACTTTGACCACATACCGAAAACCGGTTTCTTGATTAAAGAAATTTAATTTTTTTGAACATTTGACCTTTGTGTCCTTGATAGATTATCAAGGTCAAAATCTATCAAGGTCAACCATTTGTATAGGCTGTTAACCAATCAGAGATCGTGGCGGCCATCTTTGAATATAAATTGCTCCAACAAGTAACATAAGTTCGTAAGGCCCCTCAGAGGAATACATGTACCAATTGTGGTTAATATTGCAATGACAGAATTGGAAAAGAAGATCGTTGAAGTTTGTAAAAATATTGTCGGCTTTTCAAAAAGATCATAGGCAATAATGAACACGTCATATGACGTTAACGGGAAATTTTTCAGAAACAATAAATATATCAAATTGATCGGTTGGCCATTTACTATCGATTACAAAAAGATTTTTTTCAAAACAAGTGAAAAATGAAAAGGTTTTAACAATAGGTGACCTTTGACCCAATTGCGAGAATTTTAACTTGACCTTTTTCCTCATTACATGGCACGGGCCAAATTTAGCCCCGACCACACTCTATCAATATATTATAGTATAAATACAGTACCATTTATAGTTAAAGATAGATTGCTGTTTAAAAAAAGGTGAAACAAATCACTTTATAGGTCATGGCGGCCATATTGAATTTTTGATCATCTCAAGATCTTGAGGAGAAGAATAATAATAAACAGAACAAAAACAATAGGTCTTTTCACCTGTTGGTGAAAAGCCCTAATTATTACCTGCCTAATCACTCAAAAGTAAAACTTATTTATGTGGCCTTGGGAAACAGTTCCTCGGGTGGGTTCTGACTCCGAGGGACATATTTGGACTGTTGACTGATAAGGGATGAAACAACTGTTTTGTTACTTGACCAAAATGACCAATGAACAACAAAGAGTGATACAACAAATCACTGTTTAATATCAGTACACATTCACAATTCTTACCGAACTTTTATATATGTCACACAGTCGAAAAGGTAACAAGCACCGGTTTATCACGTGACAATTCAACAATTAAACAGTAGCAAATATGGCGTGTTACAATTTGTAACTGAAGGAGGAGAACAGTCCACAATGGGTAATACAAAATTATATAGAGAGTTATGAAACAAAATAAGTTTTTTTTGTTTTCTTCCATTACAAATGTAAGGGATTGTATGCACCCCTCCCTTCTTTTTAACGGTTTAATGTTTTTGTATTAATCATTTTCACCTTTTTTGCCCTTATCATTAACGATCAGTAATAGAAGGAATACCAGCTGCATTATACATTGTAATTCATGTTTGGAATACTGTATCAAATAATTAATTACCAAAATTGATAACTGAAATCACATGTGTGTGTGTGTGCGTGTCTTACGCTCATTTCAGAAATATAAAGCTAATAAAAATATATGAATTTTGTACAGGTACCTATTTCCTCGTTCGGGTAGATGGACAGGACAAGGCAGGAAACGACGCCGTGTATACCTTGAGTAACGGCCAGGTCTTGCCGCTGGGTACCACATTGTGGTCTCCAGGGCAACCACGTGCTTCGAACCAGCCATGTGTGTTCATACAGTCACTAGATTATAAGTTAAACAATCTAGAGTGCCACAGAAAAGAAGAATACATATGCGAGTACTAATTACATCATCATCTGAAATGTCGGGAAAAATGTCTTTGAGATGTAAAATAAAGATCTGTGTCCACAATAACACGAAAACATTCACTTTCGCTCACTGCATCCCTGAAATATGTCAAAACAAAATCGAAGGCTAAGCGTCCGCCATTTTGCGGGTCGAAAAGCCTAGTTTGATCCTATTGATGTATTGTAAAAGAATATCTCGGTCACGTAACGGTAAAATTGACTGGCTTTGAAGTCTGGTATCGTTCCTCTGTATTCTGCAAAGGATAGATATCAACCTAGCAATTGGTCGGGTTTATTTACCTGAGACTAATCAAATAGCTAGCCGCGTCCCTTCAATTCTGCTTTGACATATTCCAGGGGTGCAGAGAGCGAAAGTGAGCGTAAACACTGGAGTATCGAGGATAGCATTGGACAAGCCATGACAAAAGTTGACGCGGAGTTCAACGATCAAACATTGTGTTCAATAGATGCCGTCGGTAATAGAAAATACGTGATGGATTCGTATTATTTTCACATTTAAGCTTGGATGAAACTTAGCACGATTTTCGAGTTCAATTCTCGTTTTCATAAATGCTATTTACATGATGAGATTTTTTTTTCCAAAACCACTTAAGGTTTCCTCACTCCAAACTATTTTTTGAAGTAGGGGGGGGGGGGGTTATAATTACAAGAATTATACATTTCAAATATAACATTTTAACTGCTTGAATGCAATATATTGCATAAATGAAGTTATCATTTGTATATGAACGCCATTTATACTACACTTATATCTGATCTTTCAAAGCCAAAGTAGAGCAAAAATGGGTTATAAAAATGTGAATATTTAAAAGCTGTTCCTATCGCTGGTTCCAACTTTTTGTTCGATATGAATCTTGTGGAAATTAAAAAGGCAACGTTGTGCGTTACACCTTTTTTGCTTTAATGCTAGCAATATCCCGTTGCAGGCTTCCAAGTTTTGACTTCAGCGATGAACTATTATGCATTTCCAGAACCAAAACGGAAACGAAATTCAATCATTTGTTTTGGCATGTTTTGTTAAGTTTGAAATAACTGATTAATTGTTAACATTAATGCATCTGTGTATTGGGGGCATTAAGGGGTCTAACAATGACTTCCACGGGAAGAGGGTTTGGTGATACAAAAAAAGGTTTCCCACAGATTTCTTTATATCGTTTTTTTTCAAAGGAGGGAAGGTAACGATTCAGATTTTGCATACCGCTCTTTTTTGTAAACAATAGGAACATTACGTCACGATGTGGTTCAACAACACAAAACTATAGGATTTGCCTCCCTTGGTACGTTCGATTTATCTCTACTACAGATCTAGAGTAAAACATGGAATATAATTAGCGTAGCAAGTCTATATTATATTTGTAAACACATACATTTTTTGTGTTTCGTTATATGCTTAGGAATGTGTTTGTTAATCTGTTGACTTTAAGTATCCGTGTTGGTTTCTAAATGGACCAGATAGTGCTACAGTGCAGTAAAAATGCCCCTTTATTACTTAGGGCTACAACGATACCCATATACCCCACGATTCAATCCGTATGTAGATTTACGTATCTGCTCATTAGGTCAACTTCATAATGATTGAGTGCAGGATTTTACAGTTTTGTCATAAACATAGTTATATTTGTATAGTAACTGGTGTCGCAATAAATTTTGGTATAAGTTTAAGCACTTTTGCACAGAGGGCACACCTTTACGAAGAGATTCCTAAACAGTAAGTAAATTCTAAGAGTTAAAAAAATGATAACTTCAGTACCGTCAGTTTATCGCGATACAAGCAAACAGAACGATTCGAAACGATACATAAGAAATTATCACGATACGAAACGGCACGATATATCGTTGAAGCCGTATTATTACTTAAGCTCTCTGCAATGACTAATACTTTTAAAATTCTGTAATTTGTTCTTCCATTCTTTGTATTTCTAGTGTTAATTATTTTTAATAAAAAAATATTTTTTTATAATTTATTATTGGAAAAAATGAAAAACGCAAAGAATTTTATAACTCAAGTGTCAATCTTAAAAATCTGAACATTTCTTAATTTTCAGTCATATTAGGTTTTTGAAAATTTTCTTTACATACTCAAGGGGCCTTTTCATGTAAACGGAACAACCGGTTTGTCTGATTTCAAAATGTAACGTTATCGGGTATAAATCCCGGCGAACCTGAAAATGTGTATACAGGCCTTGTAAGGTTTTGATAAGGCTCGCCTGAATGCAGCCTCAGATTACTAGTTTCGACCTTATTTCATAAACGAGCAATTATAGTTGCAACGGTACATATGTATGATAAGTGTTCAAAATTGTCTGAAAAGCAATCTTCATGCTATTTACCATTTTATTCCTGTTTCGTTTGCCGATGAATTTGACCAGATTAACATCGCCTGTGCGAATAAATACATATTTTTAGAATTTATGAAGGGAGATAACTATTGACATCTTTAAACAAAGGAGATCCCTCTAGTATGATACTTGATTTCTAATTTGTATTGAAGCTACACAATAAATTGTTCAACCAACCAAAAAACGACCAATCAGCAAAATATTATCAGCAGTTGCTAGCGGTAGTGACAAGTCGTGTACTCTCCTAGAAATTCGCCCTACAGCTGACCATTCTGCCTCTTGTGTCAGAGTCAACCCCTGGTACAGATCGAAAACATCGTGGATCACACATGTATGTGGTCTCATCATATATGAAATACAGTCAAACAGCCAACTGCCATATCAAATTGTTTCGTCCTTTTAAGCCACGTCTTGTTTCCTGTCTTGACATTTTATTAATGCAGCTTCACATTCCAGAAAAATGGCTGCCGTAGACTCGTAGCTGAGCCTTCGCAACGCGTCTAGACATTATTCTTCTGCGATGACGCGTTAGAAAAATTTAATATCTGAACGTACGAATTCATCAAAAATTAGATATGAAATTTAAAACATGTTTATGTGTTTTGTTTCTTCATAATTTGGCTGTATTGAAATATCAGCATACACCATCATGTTGAATGATGATCCTTCAAACGTTTTGAACAAACTTGAACAAGCTCCAGAATCTGGGAAAAACTATCAGAATAGACTTTCATAAGGTCCATTTATTGAAAAAAACACAAGTTGATTGAAATATAAGGTTTTAATTTTGCTTTGGTCGATTTAATGGGATGATGAATTGAATTTGTCTTGAAACGAATTGAACAGGAACTAGAAGCAGTTCAGCAGTTCATTAAATTTGTTTAAATACAATGTACCAACTAAATGTTTTACCCCATGAAATTTGCAGTTCTTTAAATTCGCGTCAAGACGAACTCAATTCACCCAATGAAATCGACCAAAGCAAGACTCCATCCTTAAATGAAAAACAAAGCCGTCATGACTATTTAAATTGGTTTATATACTTTTTTTATCAAATAATGAAACTTTCATGCAGTGATATGTAGTCATATTTTAGTGTAAGATGGCATTTTTTATCTGATAAATATCAGCCATCAATTATAATGATTATTGAGCAGGTTTTGGAGGGTAGTTCAGCAGTGTGTGGGTAATGGTACAGTATATAGTAATTTAGTTATGTTGTTTGTATATTTATTCTATAATGCGTTCAATGCGGTACTTTTTTTTAATTCTTTCAGTGTTTTGCATTGCGTGATGTTGTTGGGAAGGCGATTCAATTGTATTATGACGTATGGGAGGATGTCTGTGACCTCATCTGTTATGACGTCACAATAGAAACAATAGATTAAACTCCGAGATGGCGAAATCAAGAAATACGGGAAATACCTGGAAAGAAAGGGGTTTTCTTAAAACAGTTTTGATTTTGTGGTAATGAATACCTTAAATCACTAGGAATGAGATTCATAGTGTTATGGGGTATTGGAAGATTTGTATGGCCTCTGTTATGACGTCACGATAGAAACTCTAGATATAGCTCCGAGATGGTGAAATATAGAACTTCATAATTTACCCGGAAAGCAAGGGGTTTTTTTTGTCCAACAGTTTTGATTATGTGATAATGAATAAAACAATTCCCTTACAATTGAAATGTATGTAAGATCCTAAATAGGGGTTTCATCTGTATCCAGTAGCCAGTAGAAATGCCTTCCTACTTCAAATAATTCACGATTTATTTTCATGAAAAAATAAGATGATTAGTAATGAGGTATTCTGAAACAAACTGCAATTAACCGTCTATTTTGTGCTAGACACACGTAGCTTGAAAACTTACTGAAACCTCTGTATCAGTAGCGTATAAAGTGAACATATTAAAAAAAACACTTTAATTATTGTTTATATCAAATAGAGTAAACATTGTATCAAAAGACATATAATATTAATTAAGATGCCTGTATTAACTACTTTTTTGACTTCGTGAATCGTGAATAAAGTGTACAAAAATATCATTATCAAAAACCTGTATTAAGTACGTGCATGGAATAGTGTTTTAAATAGATTGTAAAATGTACAAGATGTATCATATTATGAAACATATATTACTTACTTTCTTGAAATAGAGTTCAAATTGTATAAGGAGTATGTTATCAAAAAATCTGCATTTATTGTTTACATGAAATAGATTTTTAAAGTGCACAAGAAGTATCATACTTAGAAAAGTGTAATAATTACTTACATAAAAAAAGTTTAAAATGTAAAAGGAGTATCTTATTTAGAAAACTGTATTTAGTTTTTACATGACATATGTTTTAAAGTGCACTAGATGTATCATATTAAGAAACGTGTAATAATTACTTACATGAAAATAGGTTAAATTGTAGAAGTATTATATCAAGAAATCAATATGTCTTCTCTGTGCCTTGTGCAATCTCAGAACGGAAGATGTGAATTATATATAGGGACATGCTACCAAGATTCATTTAACACTTTTTTAATATTAACGATGTGATATACTAATGTTCTATCTTCAATTGTGTAACTTAGCAAACAATACGATGGCCGATCGCAGCCGACATAAAACAACTACAATATAAGACATTTATGTACATGTACACTTTTTAAAAACTGTACATGTACACAATACAACTACAAT
>JAUMHH010214091.1:0-12552 GCA_032359455.1 Chlamys rubida | reverse complement strand
AGCTGAGTAGACTGGAACAAGCGGAGTAAAGTATCTTGCTCAAAGATACAACACAGTGCCGTGACGAGAGTCGAACTAGCAACCCTTCGGTCACGAGCCCGGCGTCCTACCACTAGACTACCGTGCCTCATGAAACTCAAAGTTCGGGGTTTCAAATTCTAGACGTAACGTCGATAATTCATAGCTCGTGTGTGTATATGTAATACGGCATGTTTTATTGAGACAATTACATCTAATTACTTTTGATTAGAAATGGTAGCGAGAGATAAAGGTCATTTTTGCATTAGTTAACCTTATAATCAATATATGAAATTAACACCACGTGGCGTTCATAAATGTTACTCGTTAATAAGGAAATGAAATTGGATTGGAATCATCCCACGTGCTGGCGTCCACGAGACATGTGGACATCGTTGACCGGACAGTCGGTACAAATCCATTGTCTTGTATAATCCACTTTGCTATGATTCACTATAGGACGTTATTCTAAGGCTGCAGAGAGTGACATTACGACCCTTTGTCACACCAACCATTATTGAATTAACGAGATATTACTAATGATTGTACAGCGTCATTTGATAATTATTAGTAACGGCAGATGATTTCTGCATCGCCGCCCCGATCTGGACCCCCGAACCTCTTGATCAGCATCTGTACATCTGACAAGAACGGCAAGCTCCTGCGTAGCAGTAACCAAGGCGAGAGGCAATAGCCCCGCGGGCAACGGCCCGTCATTCCTAACGATGTCCAGGCACGTGTTGTGTGTCAACAACAGGGGTCCAAATGTCTTTGACCCCTCAGGCTGTCCAGAGCAAGTTAACACGCTGTCGTACTAGTGGGGGTTACGGTCAATATGACACCGGGCTTTGGACGTCGACGATATCTGTGTGACCCATGATGGTGTCATTCAATCAACAGATGACACGATATGATAATAATTAAGTTAGAAAAAATCGATTTTATTTGTTACTGTTATCCAAATCAGTGATTGATTTAAATCATGTATGGATGCGGTCTTCCAAAGGGCAAGAGACAGTTGGGAATCGCCGTGCATCTGTATCTTGGACATAGATAGGTCCCAGGATAATTAGAAAGTCAATCGATCTGAAGATATTCGGACTAGCTGGTAACAACAGTACACGTAAAATCCTCGCGTAATTTAGGCTATGTAATTTGCGCAGGTATTTAAGGGCTGAAAATGCCTAAAAACATCTTATGCATACTTTTATCGCATCGAAAACTTTCCTCAAAAATGTGACGTCGAGAATGTCTAGAAAATAATTGCTGCGATGTTATGAGGTCGTGACCTGTACTATATTGAAACAGTATTAATTATGTCTCTGTTTGAAATAAGGTTTAATTTTCTCTCATCGATGGTTGCGTAAATGAAGCGTTGAAGGTCACTTGGGCTCCCATGCCTGTACTTGGCAGACAGTGCCAATAGCTTCAGATACAGACCTCGCTTGCAATTTATAGAAACTTGGCATCACTGCTGATTGAATGTTTCCAATCTGACGACGTAAACAAATATAAATCTGCTTATTCAACAGAAACCCGTATGTATTATTATCTTGTCCTGCGCAGTTCGATAATGGTCAATTCAGTTGTCAGGAGACATTTTGAATGCGATACATCTTGCGTCTCTCCATCCATGAACTTTTTATTTCAACTTCTCCGATCCATCATACCCATGGCTTCCGTATTGTAGCACACATCCGATTTAACCGTTAGCTATAGCTGTCTGTCGGCAGTCAACCTTGCGCCATACTTGGCAAGAATCTTATCGCCGTCGAATATGACTCGGTTGAAATTCGTAAGACAGCTAGAATTAAACAAACAAGCTTGTCAGAAAATCAAATAAAAATTGAGACCATGTACTTATTTCTTGGCACGAGTAATCAGACAGTGTTTACGGACGATGAGGGAGAGTTGGGTACATTGATTTATGGTACTGATGCTGGGGGATACAAGCTGGCCATGTATCGAACCCCTATTTATCATACATACAGCTACGAAACCAAGGCGTTCAATCGGCGCCATTATTGACCGTAATTACATGTCGTCCGGATTACATATCATATCCAGTGTTGATTTATCGCGCTCCAACTTGGTTGAACTCAATAAATCTCTCGGGTTCTTTTTAATATTGTCTGGTCTTTCGTATTAATAGCAAATCGTTGCTGAATAGTATCTCGACTAACCTCTAGTTCGGAAACCCTCCAGATAATGAATTATATTAAAATGTATAGATGTCTGGGGGTGTATGATGACGAGATCAGTTCTACTGTCATATTACACTCCGAGGCCAGTGAAGCTGTTTTAGCGATATTACAGCCTTTCTCGCACTGCTTCAGAGTGCAGATATAATTTTAGGTACAACATTTCTTCAGTCGAGCTATTGATTACGTAATGAAAACGATGACGTATATATATATAAAACAAACTCGGGTTTTAAGGCTTGTTTTAACCAGGGATGTGTAATGGACACGTCCCTGTTTTAACCAGAACGAATTTTGTGTGAAAATAATTTTTCTACAACAAGCTCGTTTCAGTTTCAATTGCCTACTTTAATTAGATACCGACGGCAGCTAAGTAGCCTGTCTATCAGTCTCTAAGAGTATCTCTTTATTTTCCTGTCTATGAGTGTGTTGACTTGAGCAAGTCTACACGACTTTGACCTGTCACCATTATGATTGAAGAATATAAGACTTGCTCAAGTCCATTTTATATTAGTATATAGCGTATGTCTATTTTGGCTGAAAGCATGAATATCTATTGTTTCAATAATAAGATATTATGCTTCTGGTACGTCTTCTCGAAAAGTGTGAAGATTTTCTCCCTGAAACTCTCAAATTAAGGGTATATGCAATCTGCTGTTTTACAGTTCCAAATGGTGGAAATTGTTATGATGAAAATTATAGCTCAATTCCGACTTTTGAGACTTACTGAATTGAAAATTTCCCGAATAATAACAATATATTAGAATATTATTTTAATCAGATTGTATTTGATAACATTAAATTCGACATAATAATAATGGAGAAAATCTAACAAAAAAGGGTAAACGTACGTAGCATACACCCTTAACTGTTCACCCATCCCTGCACTATGTGTAATAGAACGAACTCATACATTTCAGGTGAGCCGATATGACTGTACTATACAAATCTACATGAATGCATATCTGTAGTTTTGTCTTGATGAGCTATACCTGCCAAACCCGTACATTACATGTGCTGGAAGGGGGCCAGCGGTACCCCCCTCCCCATCCCCCTCCCATCCATGTGAATCATATTATGCACATGGAATAGCGCACCCTCACGTTTGTAAATATACGCACCTCTGCGCTTATGTTTATACAAACAGGTGAGACACATACTTTGCCGTACAGGTGTATATAGATCTTATCGGCATAAAATAATTTGTTTATATTTGAAAATATTGTTCATATAAACCCGTTAAGTTCTCCCAGTATAAGTTTACGATTTATTGAAACAGCTCGACGCCCCCACATCTACACCCACCAAACTTTCATTGTGCGTATGATAAATAGATAAGTTCGGAACCCCTCAGATAAGGGTATAGCAAGTCCATCTGATGTGGTCACTAGGTCCCGCAATTATCCCTCTTTAGAAGTGACGTAACTTTTGAACCATCGCCCTGGGGGACTTCTGTGACCCCCCGGGAGTTTATTGTACATACGAGCGGAAACAATTAACTGATGACACACGCCCTCACTAATGGTCAGTGGTCACTACGGTCCAGCCCGGCTACTTATCACCACACGGTCAGGTTAACAGCCCGGAGTCCCATACCCCCCGTGGTGTCAAATTACAACACACACGGCTCTGCTTACATATAACAAATTAATCATTTCCTAATTTACATAGGTTTAGCAACAAAACAAGCCTGTGGATATTTGGAGGACAGGCATGTAGACATCTGGCGGCCGGTGGATACCAACCGAGTATCCCCCCAGGGGACCCTGGAGCATATCCGGTCGGAACCGACCAAGTACAGGCGGAGGGGAAAAACCAAGTACACATTATTTACGATATTTTCAAAAAATATATTTGATATTGTTAGAACAAATGTTTTTGCGTGAACTGTTGCTCCGCAAAGACAACTAATTACCGAGTGACGAGGTTTGTGGAATATGTTTCTGTCAAAATCTCTGCAGTATTTCTAAACCGTGTTAATCTTTTATTATGATTAATATATCATACGTCATTATGCTTTTAAATTTGAGCTCGTACATTGTTGCTCTCAGTTGAATTGTTTGTATTACAGCTACAATATTGAATAAAATGGGGATTTATTATTTCATATATATATAGTAAATAATTTTCTACGAGATGAACTTTCTGACGACCAAAGTAGAAAAAAGAAAATGAACGCTAAATTATATACGAAATCGGCAAAATACGTATCTGGTCAAATAGACACGGTGCACCTTGACGGGTAGACGGTTGAAGGGGGATGGATTGTACTGAAAATTCAACCACGGACTTCCAACTGACTTGGATTTCTTGATAGAGACAATGGGACCACTTTTTACACACGCAGCTTGCCATGGATGATTATATGATAATATTTAATGTTTACCGCCTTATCTTAAAAATAACATTTCCCCCATATACCTATATATCAAGGCAGCCGGGTGCTAGTCAAGCTGCGCCTATTTATTTTAAATGACATCGGAAGTATCTCGGCGTAGAATTCGACATTGATGCATTATGCTCTATTTACATTAAATGCAAGCTTGCAGGCTAACCATACGTATTGCGACATGCATTGTCCCGGGGGTTGGGTGTGATCTGCTGTGATCTATGAGGTGTTAGGAAGACCGTGTCACCACGGCGGAGGGACAGTCAATCACTCCCAATAAGTATACATAGACTCCTGTCAGAGGGGACGCACACACCGGTTATGCAATACGTCTTAGGCGATTTATGAATGGTTCTACTGCTTGAGCGGACGTGCTCCAGATACTGTACTTTCTTACTATAAATAAATATAGATGGTTCTTAAAACACGTACTACTTCCACTTATGATATGTCTCTGAGCATACCTAGATCCGACAGATTCAAAGTAGCCCCTAGCCGTTTGGGAATTCGATTTTATTCAGCCTCAGTGCACGATAAACGAAACCACTAAATTGATAACCTTACCGCTGTGTACAAAACAGAGGAGTTCCGTCCGGATGTCTTGATAACAACCGGACATAATACTATAATACACTACATTTGTCCCACTTTACATTTACAACAAAAGTCATTAAACGTCTCGTTATTATTTGACCTATTTATAATTGGCACGGTGCGACACCTACATATCTTTGTCAACATCACGTGTGGTCATGTTGTTGTAATTCCGTCCGAACGAGAGCCGGTTTCTGTAGAATTCATACTTCCGGTGTTTGAGGGCTGCTGAAACTGACGTAAGGAGCAGATACAGCAATTACCCCGGAGGTCGAGGGCTGGTTTTGGTATTTAGCAGACGTATTTGTCGACACACATACAAACCGACTTAACTGTGACGGTTTTCGTAAGGTTAAACATCTCCAAAATATTGAGTTATATTTCTAAGTTTCTCCAGTGTTAGTTTACAAGGACTAGGCTATAGCGTCGTATTGCGAGGGTTTCAAGCACTGCAGACGATGTTTGCTACATGTATGTATTCAAATAAAAAATGCCTCTATGCATGATATATCATTCACTACTTTTCTAAATGACGATACTGATTCTTAACTATCAATATCCATGGTATATATATATATTTAACCGAAGTCTTTTTATGTATTTTCAATTCATTAGTTCGCTCCCTACCCCACCATAACGCAGACATACAGAGAGTACGCATGTATACATAGTGAAATCTGTACACAAGATCACATCGGATCGGATCCCGTATACTTGATTTATATACAGTATATTGAATTGCATTCGG
Source organism: Chlamys rubida (assembly GCA_032359455.1). Lineage (NCBI taxonomy): Eukaryota > Metazoa > Mollusca > Bivalvia > Pectinida > Pectinidae > Chlamys > Chlamys rubida. Next base: position 6,602 of record JAUMHH010214091.1, on the reverse strand, counting down.
TAACTGTTATCGCCTCCAAATGTCAGACAGATTTTAATCTGGTCACATGCTCGGCTTTTATTACTTTTCTATTAAAGAGTGTATTGAAACTCAAGAGAATATTTAAAAGTAATTGGAATATTATACATGTTGTCCGCTCAGAACACACACACGGGCTTATAGAGGTCTAGTGTGTGTTTTAAAAGGTTCCTCTATTTCTCAGGTCCGCTAAATGGAATGTCAGGGAAGGCGTGTATAGCCTCTCACAAAATTACCCGATCAAGTATAAGGCTAACTATCTCTGATCAAGATTTATGGAGTGTGGGGCAAGTTTTAAACGACTCCCCTTACAAATTAGCAGGTGTAACAAAACACTGGACAGCTGAGCATCCTCGGAACCAGCGGGGAATTTAGGAATGTTTACTGCAAGTTAGATTGATTTTTTTTACTGAATTAACTCGGTATAGAATGGATGTTAAGGAAGAGGAACGAGATTGGAGTGGGACAGCGGTGTTGGGGGAGGGGGGGGGGGAGGGGCTTGGGATTCAAGGTCTTACCATCCTTCTCCTTGGTCGATGTGTTGAGCCACGGAGTATCCAAACATACTTCCAGGTGTTCCGGTCCTGATGTCTGGAAACTCAACCTCCAGGTTAAATCCCCGCGTCGATCCAATGAGGAGTATCGCACATAAAAATACACAGGATACCACAATTTTCGTACATCTCAGCCTCGGTAACATACTGGCTCTACACAGGGGGCTACACAGAACACACATTGTATCCCACTCCGAAAAACTAACTTCCAAAACTTTACACAATAGGAATATCTCACAATTAACACTCGGTTAGAATATATATTATATCTCCCAAAACTTTGTCTTCCTTTGTTGATTCTAAAAATACATTTTTTGACGTTTAAGACGTTAACATACACATCTTGGTAGCTCCCAAACAGCTTCTGTAACCCACGGTTCTCTCTAGCACTCCATCGCCAAAACTTTGGGCTGGTTCATTCTGGCTCCAGTCAAGGGGTAGCAGCGTCTACTAGCTGATAGGTGCGATAAGCCAAATATAGGTAAGGGGGTCCGTTCGTGTAGCCGTTCGGATAGGTCTCTGACTCATTCATAAAGAACACAGCATGTTTGAGAGGTGCACGTAACTTTTCCCGCTGTTTTGATACTAGTATGCGATATAGAGGATTAAAGTGTGTATACGTTCCTTTGTACTATTTCCGGAGGCGACGTATACTGGACCAATGATATTAATAAAACCACGCCAAAGGTCATCACGCGCTCACGTGGCTCCGGTATCCTCGGTAGGGAGGAAGAATGAGGGATATGGACAGTTGGAACATACATAAAGACATCCCCTTGTTTACATTAAAAATTGATTGATGGGCGAGAGGGACACTGTAGTGCACTACTGGTACATGAAGTGTATGTATCGGGATTAGAGAGAGCCTCAAGGAGACTCTAGTGGTCGATCGCCAATAACTTTACATGTACTCTGTGAGAACGGGACAGAACGTTATTGGCACAGGGACATGCTGTACATGTCACATGTAAATGGGCAGCAGATCTAGAGGTTTTACTTTTATTTAAACTGTGATGCCCTTTTCAGGTATATAGCATGCGACCTATCCCTGTGGTAATAAGAACACAGACGGCGATTAATTGAATTAAACTATGTATTCAAAATCATTTTAACCCGTTAACCCCTGTGTAACTTTAGTAGACTCTACCATGCATTGATCTGGATGAGTCCATTATGGTCTACAGTGGTTAAAGGGTTAAGATAAACTATTATGATAACATATCAATTTTATTATAATTTTACATTATAAAGGCGAAGCTTTAGATTTTCTCAATAAAATCAAGGAAATAGAGAATGTGTAAATATAGATTACATTGTTTTTCAACCACATACGTGAGAAGATAACATGTTGTCCTGATGGCCTATATAATACCCACCTTTGATCGTAAATTAAAGTTAATTTTATCTTGTAATTTTAAGCAGCTTTGAGTACACACGAGCAAACATTGAAGATTTTTTAGTCACACATTTTTCCAATAATAGCAAAAAACAAGCTTCAACGGGGCGACATGCTTGTTAATATAGAAAACAATTCTAACGCGGGTTGGGTGATTATCCACACTTGATACAATTATATAATAGTGTGATCTGCATGTTCGCTACAACCTACACATTTAATGTTATACTGAGTTAGTTGTGCAGTCGGTCGGTTACAGCCTTGAATTAACTGTTAACGCCCATGAGACCCAGTCGTTTAAGTCTTAAAGCGACTCAATTATTGAAATTATTTCAACTGCCCTAACTTTTTTAAATGATTTTCCTAATAATGAATGCACATTGTCCTTTTAACTGGAAATCTAGTCAACTCGCATTTGATAAACAGATCGCTATAGATATGCGTTTTGTAGCGGATTTGTATCAAAGGGGGCCTCGATGTCAGATTTGTCATTCTACTCATGAAACCGTTCTCGTGCTCAATCATGAATTCTGTGCTCAAGTAAACTTTCTTGTAACTCATTTGAATAATACGGTAAAAAGAAAATCAAGAAAAAAATATTGAAAACAGTATTCGACTCTAAAGTTCTCCATAACTCTTCCAAATCCTTCACAAAATGTATTTTTTTAATTAATTTATCACGAAAACAAGATATTGGGCTTGAGAACAAAATCTGAGTTTGAGCATAAGAATGGTTTCATGAACACGGGTCCAGGCCAACGTCCATCGATAATTGTTTCATTACTGTTTTTTTTTTGTTTTTTTTTGTGGAAACTTAAAATTGTCTCATTTCATAAAGAAAGTTAGATGATTTAAGTAATTTTGAGGGAATAACCAGTTTTGGAGGTTTTCTGTTTGTTTGTTCGAGTGGTTTTACGTCCGGTTCATTACCGAGTAGTTCACTCATCCAGCAGATGAACAAAAAATATTTTGGAGACACAGTTCCTGAATATAACTTATTTTAAAATGTAATTCCCCCCCAACACCTGTTGTTAAGTTCCCCTACCTACTATCTTTTCTTCAGTAGCTATTTTTACTACTCTTTCTGTATAGCGAGAATATAGAGCTCTCATTTATTTGTCCAAGACTAATATTTCCTGTAACGATAGAACCACGACGCTAATTTTCACTGCTATTTTGATATGCATCAGAAAATGATATGATTCGATGAAATATGACGTAAAAACAGATTTCATTTGATAAGCTGCTGAAAACGGTTTCTGAATTATTCTTTCTTTCCCCAATGAGTGTCTGTGGTGCGCCGGGCATACGAATTAGTACCTTTAAGTTAACAATACTAAGGGTATACTGGGTCGGGATAAGGGAGAAAGATTTAAGCAAATCAAATATAACGCCTAGTCATACTCCTGATATATAATTTAAAAACGTTTTGTCTAGCCAGTGACGCATTTCTTTAAATGTCAACACAAGAAACCTGTATTCGCCCACGACAGAGATAATATCAGCTAGTATGATACCTCACAATGTTACATAAGATCTGGTTTTGGCCAATCTCGGTCTCAGGTTTTAAAGCATATCGACCTCATATGGCTCTTTTTTGGTTTTGCACTTGACCATCTCGATCTCATATTTCTAAATTTAGATCCGGGCCCGTATTCCTGTAGCCGTTCTCATGCTCAAACTCAGATGTTGTGCTCAAACCCAGTTAGTTATTTTAGTGATAAAGTAATACTAATTCTGATTCTGTCAAAGCTTTAAAAGAATTTTGACGAGATTAATAGCTGAATACCGTTTTCAATGTCTAAACTTGACGTTTGTACCCATGTCACAATGATTTGAGCACAGAATCTATGCTTGAGCATGTGAACGATTTAAGGAATACAAACCCTGGATATATTTTTCGTTCCAAAAACTCCCCCTTCTCACTATTTGGATTTATAATAAGTTATTTTATCTAAAGACGTGATATGTGATAAAAATATTAAGGACGTTTATCTCGGCTAATACGTTGTTATATGAACCTGACAGAGAAATATCGATATAGGACTGTGTCCTCGGTTAATATCACTCTGGTTTATAAAACATCGTATCGACCTCGACAAAAGTCAATAAATGATAAATATCAAATATTGTATAACATACATGTACCCGGCTGTATTTTTGTGACAAAACGAAGTCGTGTTATATCATTAAACTATTAAGTGTGTGTGTGTTTTCACATACCGTAGATGTCTATCTCGTTATTTATACCCCCGCATTTAGAAGTAGCTTGAAGCACACCACACATTCCATTTTGTGCAAGTGCGGTTAATACTATATATACAATCAACGTAAATCTACATGTATATTTGTTTACGAAGAATGAGTCATTTTGTCGCCCATAATAACATCACAACTTATACTTTTTGATTTTATCTCAAGAAATATGAATATTTCTATTTGTTATTTTTTAAACTTCCTGTTATGCAAGTCTCACACTAGTAACTTGATGATGTAATATGCAGACTTCTAACAACACACTGTACACCTCACCTTGTAATAATGTTTGTGTTTAATTATGAATGCAGACCAGTATATTTTCCCACAGTTGATAATCTATGCGTCATGATTTGTTTATTGTTGTTGCTGTTGCTTTTTCTTCTTCTTCTTTTTCGTTTTTCTGTGTTTAATGTCCATTTATATATACAGAATACATAGACTTGAAGCTGGCAAAATGACAGTTAACAACGGTTAAGTAATATTTCTGACACTAACGAAAAAATAAATCGCTTTGGCCACGAACGTACATACATGTATGTCCCTACTTTGGTACTGCAATTTTGTTTTTCGATCGTATCAAATTTAATCACTACGCATTCATAGAAAATTATTTAATTGTGGTTCCAATTGTTGTTTTCTTTTGGGTACAGGAAATTGTATTCTACATACAGCTTTACCTTGCAGTATTCTTAAACATGACACAGAACAGACTATTTCTTAACGAAACTGAGTGTCTTATATTAAAGAAAAAATATTGAGATATTTTTTTCAATTTATTGTTTAAACAGTCACCCTCAAATATCCAAATATTACCCATCAGTGTTATTCATTTTGGAATTCTGTATATATTGCTAAATATTTAAAAGTGCAATCAACAATTTACACGTGTGATATGTTCGTTTATCGTCAAACAAAGATTAGAAGATCGAGCAAGGCAACTTCTGTTTAATTCCGTTGAAACGTCAAGTAGTCAATGTTTTATGACAAATGTATGTTAGGGCCGAATTACAAAAGTCATGCTTACCGTCACTAAAAATATATGAGGTCAAATCGTAGTCCTATAAACCCATTACATTTCTAACGATTATGCACTGATTAAATTTGTACATGTATTGACGATAGTATAAATGTGTAGATTCAATTTATTTTCTGTACAGTACCCCGGGCCAGTTGTGCGAATTACTTAGTGTTACTGTGCGTACTATGGCGCCGACTCATATTTTAGCAAAATCTCTTTAACATAAAACATGAAAACGGTTGTAATTGAGGCAGTTCCAAGTTGACACTGCTTGCCTAGCTAGTTAACCTCTAAATTGTGATTACCGCTAAAACATACATTTTGAACATGTTTATGAGAAACATAATAAAGAAAGACAACTCTGATTACATTCCGCGATTTAAGTAACAGAATAGGGTAATGTTGCAACAGTTAAGCCCCTTTGCATACGCACTATTTTTATTGTAATAATTCATTGAACTATAATTATATGTTTAATTGAAAAATTAAATTTCACAAGAATCTTAAAAAAATTATGGCTACAAAAACTTTCCGTCTTATTTGTTCAAAATACTGTCTTTGAAGCAATATATTAAAATTTGAAAATTTGGTATGATGTATAACTAACTGCTGGCTAATTTCTTCGGACCAAGATTCGTCAAATATATATAACCGGGTCAAGGGTCGAGGTCAAAAAGGGACCCTTCACATGGAATTACACACAGTATAATTAACCATAGGCGTGGGTTAAGAGTAACAGCGATATAGAAAGAAAAATGAAAGTTTAAATATAACAGGTATTGCAATTTCATGCAATAAAATGTCTAGTGTATTTGCTCCTATTACTCAAGGAAAGTTAAATATTCAATAATGATTTTATTTCAGTCATAAGTTAAATACATATCTTAACTTCCGTCAATGTGCTATACACATTTTGAATTCTGTCACAGTAATACACACATTTTTACTTCCCTCATTGATTAATAATTTAATACACGCATTTTTATTTCCATCAAAGCAATACAATATACAATTTGACTTTCACCAGAATAATACTTGCCTTTTAACTTCTGCAAGTTTTTAAATTGCATATTTTGTGTCCGTCGTAGTATTACACATATTTTTAACCTCGGTAAGACAAATCGTCGCATTTTGACATCATTCAGAGTATGATACACGTAATTTGACTTCAACTAGTCAGTCAGAGTAATACCACCCACGTAGTTAGAATACCGGCACCTGCTGTTACCCACGTATCGTAAGAGGCGACTAGTGTGTGAACTCCCCTGCAGATTTGGGGATTTGCGCTTATGCCCTCTACTTGGGGACGAAAAAGCGACCAAAATGAATCTGCTGCCCCCATTGCAATATTTGGAAT
>JAUMHH010214080.1:0-12553 GCA_032359455.1 Chlamys rubida | reverse complement strand
GATATGTTGGTTGTTATGACCTGGTGGTTGCCATAGATATGTTGGTTGTTATGACCTGGTGGTTGCCATAGATATGTTGGTTGTTATGACCTGGTGGTTGCCATAGATATGTTGGTTGTTATGACCTGGTGGTTGCCATAGATATGTTGGTTGTTATGACCTGGTGGTTGCCATAGATATGTTGGTTGTTATGACCTGGTGGTTGCCATAGATATGTTGGTTGTTATGACCTGGTGGTTGCCATAGATATGTTGGTTGTTATGACCTGGTGGTTGCCATAGATATGTTGGTTGTTATGACCTGGTGGTTGCCATAGATATGTTGGTTGTTATGACCTGGTGGTTGCCATAGATATGTTGGTTGTTATGACCTGGTGGTTGCCATAGATATGTAAGTTGTTATGCCAAAGTTGTTGCCATACCATGGATATGTTTGAAATGTTTTGTAGTAGTTGTTATGATCAGATGGTGGCTATCTGAAGATATCCTGATGTATGGGGTTTGAATGGAAATAATAAAAGTTTCTCAAATATTTTGCTGAACTTTGTGTATAATGTAACATTTTCACAATCACACTGCTTCCCTGAATACTATTTATAATGTACTTAATGCCCTGGAGATATATCTCATAGAAATGAAAAAGGGTTTGAAAATAAAACTGCAGTAAATTTGTATCTTGTTAAAAGTTCAAATTTGATGTGCTGTTACAAATGTGATGACAAAGGAAGCCTGTTTGGTTGTGGTATATTAAGCCAAAGCTGTCTATTTACATATACAATATTTTAGTTCGATACAGATTTCTATAAACAGACGTAAACATTTCTCACTTTTAAACCACAAATTATACAAATTTTTTATCAAAACATTATTTGTTTAGATGGTGAAAGTAAATGAAATTTATGGACCTTCAAGTGCATTGCCATGGATCTATTGAGAATTTTTTAAGAAACAGTTGCACTTTATAGTTTTATCTTTGAAGGTGATAAGGAGATGTGATTTTAGCAAATTTGTAATATGTTCTGAGCATGATAGACATTCTGTTTATGTTTGGAGGATGCTGTGTTTATAAAAATGATGACTTATTGAGATTTTAACATTAAAAAAAGAAAACATTAAAGAATTATTTAACTGAAGCAAATGTCAGCATAAAATTACCGAAATGTATTATTCGTATTCATGAATACATTCATAAACCCGTTCAACTATTTTGTTATTGTACCCAATTGACACAGCAAGAAAATAAATTTTATTTCAAAGCAGAATTAATGACATCATAAGATTACTGGAATTCTTATCAGTTTTACTGATAGAAAGTGTAGGGAGAAGATTTCAAACCGAGGCCCCACATGGGGATCTGCTTTGTCTACATTTCTGTGCCCCATTCCATTAAAAATTGATAGATTTAAAACAGAATATTTCATCATAATTGTTGAAAAAATGATTGAATATTTAGAACATACTTGTAATAATATAATTAAAAGCTGTTATCTCAGGAATATATATAACAACCAAATATTTAAAGATCTCCCCCCTTTATAGCCGTTAGCTAACCAACCAGTCATACTTGACAGCAAGGTGTTAAAGTGAGAAGGGTTTTGTTGCAAACCAGTTTTATCAAGTACATCACGCAATTGGTCGGGTCGTAATTTTGTGACATCATCTTGTGCGCATACTCATTAAAATCTATTCTTCCGTAGTTTTATTTTCGAATTCCATTTTTGTAAAAAAAAAACTAAAGGGTTTCTTTGTAGTCTCCTAGCTTAAAAGCATCCACGTGTCACTGAGGTCGTTTCGGAGACGAAGTGACATGCAACGTATTCCGCTAAACGAGATATTAGCGGTAAGGACATATAGGTTTGTGATTGGTTGATATAAAATTTCCCGCGTTCATGATTAACAGGATTAAGGTTTCTCAGGGTCATAGATTTCAGGTACAAATAACAAAATCTAATTGCAGCAATAAATGAAAACATTTGAACAAAATATGCATGAATTTGAGAGAGATTAGTGTAATTAGATTAGTGATTGTGTCAGTGTAGATAGTGTCTATAAATAAATTGTTGTGGTGAAACATAAAAGTTGTGATGCAGAAACGGTGGGTACACGAGTAATGCACTTCATTGAAAAGATTGCCTTTTCATTGTATCCAACAAGCAGAGGCATACAAAGGTATTACAGCTGCCTTTCATATAGTTAGATATTATGGGAGTATTTATAGATATTACACCTGTATTGAATACCTTTATAGATATTATGGCAGTATTGAATACCTTTATAGATATTATGGCAGTATTGAATACCGCCTTTATAGATATTACACTTGTATTGAATACCTTTATAGATATTACACCTGTATTGAATACCTTTATATATATTACACCTGTATTGCATATCTTTATAGATATTACACCTGTATTGAATACCTTTATAGATATTATGGCAGTATTGAATACCGCCTTTATAGATATTACACCTGTATTGAATACCTTTATAGATATTACACCTGTATTGAATACCTTTATATATATTACACCTGTATTGAATACCTTTATAGATATTACAGCTATATTGAATACCTTTATAGATATTACACCTGTATTGAATACCTTTATAGATATTACACCTGTATTGAATACCTTTATAGATATTACACCTGTATTGAATTAGTTGTATGGCTTTGTTTTTTTATAAAATTATAAATAATAAACAATATTGAAATGCCTTTATAGAAATATAAATGAATATACAGCTATTTTGAAAATTAAATAGATGTTTTGTTAGTGGGAACATTAATGTTTTTTGTCTGATGAAGCAAATATAAGTTATTTATTCAACGTTGTTTAAGGAATGTGCATGCATAGATGAAAGATTGTAGCAATGAAAAGGTAGATGAAACTGGAGAAGAAACGCTTGTCAGCGATAAACGCATTGATGAACGAAAACTGACATTGATGTTGTCGATGGAAGTGTGAGTTATACTTGTGTAACCCGACACCATTGAATGCCGACATTGACATAACTGATTTGATCAGAGATTATGTTGACTGAATCAGATGACAAGGAGAGAAAAAATCTCACTGTTACGAACATACGTCTTGTGCAATGTGAAAACAGGGACTCCGATTTCCTTTAAAGAACTACTAGAAATTTTTCTTGGTGGCATGTATTTATTTGGTAAACCCTCTGTATGAGGAAGGCAATAATGGAATAAACGTGAAAGATGAGTCTGGTGATGATGATGATGACAGCGACACCAAAATCCTTAATTTGACTGAGTCATGTTAATCTATAATAATGATGGCATGCATGATTGGTTTGAATCATTATTGTCTATGTTGACAATGATGACAATATTTGTAACTGGTTTTAATCATATGTTTATTTATCAAACTCCGGCTACCTGGTAGAAAGACAGGCATGCTATGTCTATTCATAATCATATAGGAATTCCTTATTGTTTGGTCCCAGATTTCGGATTTGATAAGAGTTTAAAATCATTGTTAATCAAAAGTGTAAAACACTTAATGTCAGAAAAGTTTTCCTTTTTGGGAATTTCCTATGAAATTTGAAACTTTTGACATACAGCTCTAATCTTCAGATAGTTTGTATCTAATAATCAGCCTCTCACAATCCTCCCCATATTTATTGGATCATTTGTTGACAAAACGCAGATGAATATTCATACCTGATATTTTTATGCCCATGTACATGCAAAACTGGCAACAGTAGGGCTGATTTACTGTTCCTCCAAAGATGATAACACAAATCTTCAAAAGATTGACAGGGTAATTTATATATGATCCATCAAATTTTGGATAAAAGCAGAGGAGGTTTGATTGTCATCTCCGTTGACTAATAGCAACACTGCACCGAGATATTTACAATTTCTTATAGTGATTATGAGGGAAACTGCAGAAGGACATGTCACTTAGAATGATTGCGATCAATGTTCCTTTGATATATCCACAGACAACATTTTGATAATTCATCTGTACGTCGGTCTTGTGATACAAACCCAATGTTGATAGGCTCAACTCCAGTATCACGTGATGCAAATAATTACAACTTATGTCCCCAAAAAAATCTTTCTTGCTTGATTGAAAGCCTTTTATTTTGAACATGTCGTCTGTGAAACCTGGCCATTTTTAGCTGCCAATTTTTATATAATGTAGATCTGTATGATAGGTCTCTATCTTATTATGTCGGCTTTAATGTCTTTCGCCTCATTTTGGCGGTCAAAATTTCTGATTTCATTGTCACAGAACATAGGAATTTCTGATAATTAGTTGATGTCATTGATTTTGTGATCCTTGTGCATCTAAGGGAGGTAACTGTGTCCCTGGATATTTATCAATATGTGATGGATAATTCTCACGGGATTAAGGTACGTACAGATCAAAAATTATCAATTGTTTAAAATGTTGTTGTTCATAACATGAATTTATGAACATTTTGAATTTGACTCCTTCGTTACATTTGAGTACATTTTACAACATCTTCGCTGGAATGTAGACTGGAGCTCATCGGTCGGCCATCTTGGAATGCCGCTGTGTTGAATTATTTAGTATGAGGTATATATGGTTGTGGTATTGTTTTCAACGATACCAAATATCGTACCAGTAACTGTCACGAAAAGCACTGAAAATTCACTTCAATTGTTAATCAGGGTGTTTTTTTAAGTCATGGAAGTAACAGTCTTTGCATTCCCGATTCCATCTGAGGCTAATGTCATGAGGTGCAGCATTTAGCTGAAACAATTCCGAAGGAGCTTATGTTTCAATTTCATAAAATCATTTCTTGCAAGGAATTTTATAATAACACATTATATTTTTTTTAATAATTCAAAATATCTTTTAAGTAGCTGATGTGGGGAAATTATCAATATTTAACTAACCCTATTCTGACACGATCAATGATAACTTTCAATGAAGAATTCAAAGCAGAATTAGTATTTAATTGACATATGTTTGTATATTCCTGAGTAACTGTCACATTTCTGATATTTACCCGACTCTCAAAATAATAATCTTTAAATTTCTGAATAATTTCTATGGCATCCTTTTGATTTCACAAATAAATTACGTTATGCTAATGTTTACTCAAACATTTACATTTAATGGGTTGATTTCTGTTAAGTTACGAAACACAGATGAAAATCTAGAATTAATGCAAATGAAAATATCTGATGTACAAGACATATCTCCACTGTACCGGGAATCTAATGTAGACGATTTTTAAAAGATTATTTGAACGATGGAGGAAGTTAAGAAAATCTTTGCTAATGCTCTAAGTTCAGGATATAAATATGTGCTTTCTCAAATACGTGGTTAAAACCAATTCTTATTAACTCTAATACTTTCATTACTGTTGAATACTTTGACAAAAGTCTGTAAAATCCTGCACTCAATCGTGATTAAGTTGACTTTTTAAGCATATATATGCATCATGATACATATCATATTGTAAGCATTTGTACTGCGATATGTGACCGCGATAAGTATCGTATTGTATCTTGAGGTTGTGTATCATTGCAGCTGTATCTAATACATTGGTAAACATATTCTAAATACATGTAATTCCTCTAAATTCCTGTAAAAAATATTGTCAGAAACTCTCGTACCGGGTAAATAATCTCTAAATAACTCTAATATGCAGTAAATAACTTTAAATAGCTCCATACAGAATAAAACATTCTAAATAAATCACATACAGGATAAACTACTTATAAATAGCTCCATACAAAATAAAACATTCTAAATAAATCACGTACAGGATAAACTACTTATAAGTTGCTCTAATATAGGAGTAAACATATTCTAAATTACCCTAATGCATGGGTTAACGTATTTTTAAGCATTAAAGAAGTGCAATATTTTTATTGAATAACTATTTTCCTTTCCTATCATTTCAAATTAGTTATTTTTAATCAGAAGGGTACTTATGTACATCGTTTTTGATTTTGATCAATTATGATTAAGGGAAATCTTCATGCCAAAAGTGACTTTAAAAAAGTTCAAAAGTAAGAAATATTTTAACAGAATTTCTCTACCTAAAGTCATCCTTTGTAATACATGTACAAATTATTTTAAACTTGTTTGGTTCTTGAAGGTTTTATAATATAAAATTGATTCTAAAAATATGCTGAAGATCAAATAAACTCAATAATCTGTCAAATGGTATTGTAGAAAGTTATTTCTGTCTTTAATTTTTAGCTTCATTCTATTTGATAATTTGTCACAGGTTTCTGTTTCTATTTGATCATTTATCACAGGTTTCTGTTTCTAGTTTTGGAATTAGTTTTATTCATACAAAAAGTGAAGAGAATTAATGTATTATGTGATTAAGCATATTGTTCTTGATGTTCCTTGATATCTCTTTAAAAATATTATCATTTCATTTAAAAAAAAAATGAATAATCTTTTTCTTTCAATTTCTGCTAATATCTTTTTAAGCATTAGAAGTAAAATATTAAACACCAGAATGCCATAATTTTCTCATGGCTATTAATTTCTTTAAATTTTCTTTTTATATATTTTCTTAATATATAATAGCTTTAAAATATTATCTGTTTTACAATATAAGAAATTTGTCAAATAGAACATGAGGTTAACAACATGACCTGTTTCCATTTTCATGTTTTGACTTACTGAGGAAGTGATACAACACATAGGCACCATGTAAAATCATTAAAGGAGTTCTTATATTAACTTATAACTTGTAGTATTTTTAATGTTTTTATGAATAGTTATATTGGTAAAGTAATAATGATATTATTGTATTTAAAATTGATTGAAAAATTCTGTGACCGCATATTATGCTAATTTATCATGGATACACTTTTGATAATTGAATGATTTATTTATTAGATAAATAAATACATCACCTGTCTGTATTACACTGGATATGTGTATAAACTTCATCCTGAAAACATAGTTTATTTCAATTCTTCAGACTTGCATTTATTTCTTTTGAGTTAGACTAAAAAAACAAATTAGACAAAAACATTTTTCTGTCGATAAAAAAATGAATTAACACTTTTCTCACTCCATACTTGATTTCTTATAGAGGAAATAAAACCCTTACTTTTAAATTTACTTATGTTTGTGATACAATACTGTCATGATAAGGATGAATCTATTACCGTAAAACTTTTACAGAGATAGAATACAACAGGGGACATGTTGTGGTTAGATGTTAAAAGCTTGGTATAAAATTGTAAAACATTTATTATAAATATTACTGAGTGCCTAAAACCATCAACTAAGAAAACAGGTGTCAATCTAAGCCAGGCAATATTTAACGCTGACAATACAACTTTATGAAAAACGGACATTTTTATGTTTATGTATTTGTAAAATTTGTAAATTTTCAATTTTATTTTTGAAGTAATATGTTCACTCTATATAAATTATTCTATACAAATAAGAAAATATTTGCTTATAATTATTTTCGCATTCATTTAATTTTCTTATTTTTGTAAACTTTCATGTACTGTAGATTGTGCGAGTTTAAAGGTATTTTTGGAGTAATTTTAACATTTATTAAATATTTTACATTAAAGTTAAAATTGAATTTAAATCATTGTTTTTAATAGAGATAGATATAAACACATTACTAATATTTAAAATGTTTATTTGAGTGGTGTTTGAATAAACAACCAAAAATGTTTATATTTTAATAAACTCAAATCCTTGGTTAACACCCTTCAGTCTGTGTTGCCTTTAAAGTCTACTTAAGCAAGGTGTACTATGTGTTAAAACTTTCATTATATATATTAACATTTTAATAAGTGTAGTTGTCTTATATTTAGTTATTTCATGATCCTAACCTCAGTTTGTGAAATTCTTGGAATAGCAAATCTGTGTTGATCACTTGACAAAATGGTGTTACGGTCTCTCAGCAAAGACAGGACTCGGAGCAAAATTTGAGGAAAAATAATTTATAACAATTTGCATAATCTGAGGTATCTATGAGAGTGGTAAAATACAGTCAAGGGACAAAGTCAATGGCAAGTACATAATAAATTATCATTACATTATCAAATTCTGTTACTGTAATTTGTTATTGTTTCAACTGAAGTTAAATGCCATTTTACAATATTTTAGTACCAAAACGTGACCACTGATCACTGAAGAAGTCTTGCTCGTATATTGTAAAGGTGTATTTGTTTTCTCTCAGCTACACATTTCTATTATTTTATCTTTATGTTTAAACAATGAGTAATTTGTTTCAAATAACGTGCATGGAGTACCTTTTTCAAACTTGTTTTTGAACATTGTGCCCCTTACAGTTTAAATAGAAAAATGCATATCCCAACATCAGAAATTTTATAAAATCATCCGGATTTTGTTGAAAAATGTTACAGATATGGTTCAAATACAATACATGTGATGTCTTAAAGTCACTGAGTGGGAGAGTATCAGAGTGGGTAGTGCACTCTTTTACCTACAGGATTGAGGTTGGATTCCCTAAATGGACTTGAAAATGTACAGGGTCACCTGTCTGACCACACATGTTTTATTGGGGTACTCCAGATTCATCCCATATCAAGAACCCCTGAACACTGCCATCCAGGCCAGCATGAGGGTGGTTTAATACTTGGTGACAAAACTTGTCTCATAATTGTTGTGAAATATTAAAAATTTAATTTTAAAAAAGTGAAAGCCATAAAAAAAACCACCCGAGAAGCTCTGTATATGTCAGCATGCCATCTTAATAGTAATTGGTCAATCAAAAAGTTTTTGGACAGGATTTATGATGTAATGTTTATTTAAACAAGATCCTTTACTTTGACTACAGAAAAAGATACTTTTTGTGTATTTTAGATTTTTGAACATCTATATAAACAGCTAATGGCTATTGGACCTGTTCTCCCAAGATCATAAATTATAGATTAATCTGAACAGAATTTTTAGGAGAGATGTAGGGACATTTAAATGATGGGTGTATTTATTGAATGACCAGGAAAATTTAATTATTTTTTCGTAATATTGACTTCAATCATAAGACAAATTGTGTGGTATTTTATCTTTATAATAAAATAATACCAGATGTGACTGATAAATTATTAAAGTAAATATCCACAAGACAATGTTTGGGAGAAATATGATGTGGTAAATATCCAGAAGACAATGTTTGGGAGAAATATGATGTGATAAATATTCACAAAACAAAGTTGGGAGAAATATGATGTGGTAAATATCCACAAGACAATGTTTGGGAGAAATATGATGTGATAAATATTCACAAGACAAATTTGGGAGAAATATGATGTGGTAAATATCCAGAAGACAAAGTTGGGAGAAATATGATGTGGTAAATATCCACAAGACAATGTTTTGGAGAAATATGATGTGGTAAAGATGTGCATGACAATGTCTGGGAGATACAGTATATGATGTTGTTAATATCAACAAGACAGTGTTTTGAGAAATGTGATGTGGGAAATATCCACAATACAAACATTTGGGAGAAATATGTTGTGTTAAATATCTACAAGACAATGTTAGGTAGAAATAAGATGTGATAAATATCCACAAGACAATGTTAGGTAGAAATAAGATGTGATAAATATCCACAAGACAACGTTTCTGAGAAATTTGATGTGGTAATTATATGGACAAGACACTGTTTGGGAGAAATATGATTTGGCAAATATCCCAAGACAATGTAAGGTAGATATATGATGAAGTAAATATCTACAAGTCAATGTTAAGGAGAAATATGATGTGGTTAATATCCACAAGACAATGTTTGGGAGAAATATGATGTGGTAAATATCCACAAGACAATGTTGGGGAGAAGACAGTGTTTGGGAGAAATATGATGTTGTAAATATCCAGAAGACAATGTTTGGGAGAAATATGATGTAAATACATGATGTGCTAAATATCCACAAGAAAGTGTTTGGGAGAAATATGATGTGGTAAATATCCACAAGACAATGTTGGGGAGAAATATGATGTGGTAAATATCCACAAGACAATATTTGGGAGAAATATGATGTGGTAAATATCCACAAGACAGTGTTTGGGAGAAATATGATGTTGTAAATATCCACAAGACAATGTTTGGGAGAAATATGATGTGGTAAATATCCACAAGACAGTGTTTGGGAGAAATATGATGTGGTAAATATCCACAAGACAATGTTTGGGAGAAATATGATGTGGTAAATATCCACAAGACAATGTTTGGGAGAAATATGATGTGGTAAATTTCCACAAGACAGTGTTTGGGAGAAATATGATGTGGTAAATATCCACAAGATAGTGTTTGGGAGAAATATGATGTGTTAAATATCCACAAAACAATGTTTTGGAGAAATATGATGTGGTAAATATCCACAAGACAGTGTTTGGGAGAAATATGATGTGGTCAATATCCACAAGACAATGTTTTTGAGAAATACGATGAAGTATCGTTTCGTCATAAAATGTGATTGGTGATATTTAAATTTGTCAGTCAGTGGAATTGTGACTGAAATAATAAGATTGATGAAATATTGTCATGTCCTACCTTGATGAAATAACAGAGGAATCTCAAACCCTCTGAGTGATCATTTGGTTGTTTAACCCTTTCACTTCTGTAGACCATAATGAACTCATCCAGATCAATGCATGGGAGGGTCTACTAAAATTGCATAGGGGTGAAAGGGCTAACCATCATTATACTTGGTTTAGGCTTGGTTTAGCCTCGGGTTGGAAAATTTCTCTATCAAAACCTCGAGGTAGGGGAAGATTCAATTATTGAATATCATTCCTTGTCAAGCAGTTCTAATCATCTGCTATCAAAACAGCCTTGTATTTTTTGGGAAAAGACCTTGTAAGTATCATTACCATAAACAATACAGAATCAACATGGAAACCATCTTGAAAGATATTTTGAACACAAATATTTGGATGTTTCAGTTAGTTAAAAGTGAATATTTGGATAATTGAGATGGTTGGTATTTGATTTGTTGAGCGTGGATATTGGGTTGGGTTAGTGTGGATATTGGGTTTGGTGAGTGTGGATATCAGGTTTGGTGAGTGTGGATATTGGGTTTGGTGAGTGTGGATATCAGGTTTGGTGAACGTGGATATCAGGTTTGGTGAGTGTGGATATTGGGTTTGGTAATTGTAGATATTGGTTTGGTGAGTGTGGATATTGGGTTTGGTGAGTGTTGATATTGGGTTTGGTGAGTGTGGATTTCAGGTTTGGGGAGTTTGGATATCAGGTTTGGTAATTGTAGATATTTGGTTAGGTGAGTTTGGATGTCGGGTTTGGTCAAGAGTTTGTCCTAAGTACATCATTAGTTGAGCATCTGTGATTATATTTCTGTATTGGCTATGGCCTCTGATTGGCTGAGACATTAAACAATGGACTTGTCAAACACTGGAAGGGAGGTTAAGGCATTAGTATGCCTTTGGCTTACTGTTCTGTTTAAATACTTTATTAAATTTCTGCCGGTTCTAGCAGATTGAATTCATTTTTCTCTCATTTGATATTGATGCAGTTCAACATAGAAATGACCAGGTATGCTTTTCAGGCCCCTGAGCCTCTTGTCGCAGTCTTAGGAATTGTCAAACTATTTAAAGATTGGGAAAAAAAATTAACATCATGTAAAATGTATTTTCTTATAGACACTAATAGGATGGGAAGAATATGAGTTTTTTTTTTTAGGTTGTTTAAATATTTTTTTTAAGAAAGACTAAGTTAAAATTAAGGGACCTAGCAAGACAGTATGAAAATACTCTTTTTCTGTTTTCATTGTTTGATTTTGTTGATAATGTATTAAACTCTGATAAAATGAGGAACTACTACTTAATTTTCCAGGAATAATTTTTCCATTTTTTTTTATAAATATTACATAATTATAAAACAATTACATGTTTAATTCTCTTTTGACAACTCATTAAAATAAAATAATTTGGGTATCTAATATACAAAATTGAAATATCAAAAAGTCCTCAGAAATTGTTTATTTTTATACTAGAGTAACTTAGTGTAAGAAGGTTTTATAGCTTGTTATGTATAACATCTTAAGTGGAATTCATAAATATTAATTTCACTTGTTTGTGAAACTGGCTTCTGAAGTGAATGAGATAACAGTCTAAATAATTACGACTTTAACAAGGTTTGTTTCTAATCAGTTTGCCAGATGTAAAGGGATTTAAAGACAACATAATCATAGAGGTTTTCTAAACAATTTGCTGTGTAAAAATTCTTTTTATAAATATGATAATTATTAAATAATTACAATAACTAATAATTAATAGATCAAATTTAAAAAATTATTATTGTAATTCAATATCCTGATAATTTCTACCAATACTAATAACAAATATTATAATTACAAACTGATGATCACTATGAAAGAGCCTTTTGCCTTTGTGGGATTGAAGATATTGTTAATGAAAAAATGTTTGATTTAAAGAGAAAATTGTTTCATATGTTATTCATGATTTAAAACATTTAAAACCTGCATTTTAAGTTTGTCATTTAAGGATTGGTTGTCATATTTTTGACATGCATTGGTGTGTAACCTACATTGGCTTACCTACATATTGAAT
>JAUMHH010214079.1:0-22771 GCA_032359455.1 Chlamys rubida | reverse complement strand
AAACAATTCCCCCCCCCCCAAAAAAAAAGGCCACCTTCTGGGATCTTAAAATCAGAAATTATATATAGTTTACTACAATGGTAAACTGCGATAAATACAAAAGTCTTGCAGTGATTCTGTACTGTACAGAACGATGAAATATTTAGTTAGTATGAAAATAATGTGCTTTACCTTAACAGTGAGAGGATATATGATACATGATTGGGTTCTTCAGTCATAAAACTAACATTCCGATATTGTGACAACGTAAAAATCACACAGGAATTGACAACTGCACGAAAGTAATCTACAACACTTTCAAGGTTCATCACCTACATACTATTGTGTAAAGTTATGAGACGACGTCATCACAGCACTAATTGTAGGTGTGTAATTTAGTTCCAGTAACACGGTTACGTTGTGTTGAAGTATGGAACTATCCAGTTTACAAGAACCCTTGCCTATGTTTTCTTGTCAACATCTGTTGTGTTGTATATATGAGGAACTTCCACCTCCCTGCGTCCAAGCTGTTCATAATTTGCTTCAGTGTGGGAGATCTGCGCAATGGTTTGTTCCTTGTTGTGAGTTGTTATTTCGTCGTAGGTATTATCTGGAACATGCAACACAAACATAAATTGATTTTTATTCTGGTAAGATCATTGCAATGTTATTAACATGAGCAGGAAGGCCGTAAGGTTGAGATATCCTAACACCGTTCGAAGTTGGTAATATATTTTAATCAAGGTATCGAGGATTTCTTTTTACAAACTATATAATTTTGGAAACTATTGCTTTTTCCCCATTGTAATCGCTCTTGTTGCAAACAATCGTTTCAAACGTTTGATAGTTCTTATGTGAATATCCAAGTGTAGTAGGATCGGGAAAGAAATCGCTGCTTTGTAAAACAACTGAAACATATTTAAATTTACGTTTTATATTGGTTTTATTTATCATACCGTCACATAGATGTTCACCTTGATCTTTATTTAGCTCGTTTGCAGTTCTGGACAATGATATAGCTGCCATACGAGAAGCACCTGCGGTGTCACCTCGCTTCATCGTCAGACGTCTGGCCAGTACAATGATCACGATGACCAGAGCCAGTATAACCACTCCTGATCCGACGCCTATTCCAACTGCGGCGTGTAAGGCGTCCCCATTCGTTATAATTACCACTACAGCATAAAAAGTGATGATTTGTACTGTGTATGTCATCCATTTCCCCTTAGTTTTCATTTTGTATGTATTGCCCCCCCCCCTTTTCATTTTTCGGGTCCGGGTGACTCTTTGTTATTATATTCTACACAGACTGAACAGATCACTTTTAGAATTTGTTTGAGAGGATAAAGTCCCAAATGTATTCATTGTAGGTATATCATAGAAATATTACCTTTTGTGTCACATGTGTCTCCAGTCCATCCATCTGTACATCCTGTCGCACAGTCCCCCATGTCCTTGTCGCAACTCACACCTTGACAATTGCCACAAAACTCTGAACATTGGCTGCCATACAAACCGGCTACACATACTACAAGCGCAAGCATACTCAGACGTCATAAAGAATTCTGAATAGCTGGTACTGTACACTGTACATGGTAATTTGATTTGTGTATTTCAAAATAAAAAGAGGCGACACTAAAGTATTGAACAAAACGGTATTCTCAATCAAAATTGAAGGAGCAAGGGAAAATATGAAAAAAAGAAAACTATTGAGATGGCGACCCCTAGACAGTTCAAGGAGAATAAGACCCTGTTCTTATGTGCACTTGGATATAATATGTTTTCAAAATAAATTATAATGGTTATATGAAAACTTGCTCATTATCTTTAATTACAATGCCAGCTTGAACTTGTTAACGTTTGTTGATTTCAAGATTGAAAATCAAGCAATATCAAATACGACCCCTTACACACGGCAACACTATCCTTGCTCCGCCTTAATTTTACTCAGAACTTAAAATCGATTTAAGGATTTCAAATATTTTTCGTCGTTGTTATTTTGATAAAGACAGATGATGGTACAATTAAAACATACTATGTATACAGTGTCAGATAGATTGAATCCAGAGTGCGGGGGTACATATTAATCGAGCCTTTGCAGGGACTTGGGTCCCAAACACGCACCCCTTTACCCAAACTAGGATCTGTTCCTGTCAGGAAAACGATTTTTGGAATTTTGCTTTTTAGTAGTCTTTTGGTACATTTGAACATAACGAAAAGTAAAATGGTATAGCATTAACGAAGTAGTTACTCCCATCAGAGAATTTGATATAATAGGCGTACGATTTTCTAGAAAATGACTTCTATTTTTTCCACCTAAATGTCATTGGGGATTTGGCATACACATTCTCGTTAGTCGTATCTATAGTCATTTTATTTATTTATTGCTTTAGGATGAACACAAAATATCAGCTCATTTTAGTGGAAATAATTTCAATGGTGGATATATTACAATATCAGTTGATATACTATTCAACTTAATCAACGAAGTTATCATTAATTATTCTTTTGATATTCTAATTAATCCAAAAAGATCAAGTAAAACATAACTGATCAAGTACATGTTTAGCTCCGACTTTTGCCTGCACGCTCCTACCTCAAAATACTAACTTCTCAGTATGACAAGTTTTCATTATTTGTCACAATCATCTTAACTAATCATAATGTACCATTGTTATCATCAAGAAAACATGACAAATTATAAACTGATAAAAAGTTATCTTCTGTTGGTTTACATTGTATATACTTATTTGTCTATTTTTATTGATATGTTCAAGCAGTTATGAGAACTGTTAAACGAGATACTTGATCACATTTAGTTCATATTGATAAACGTTTCATGCAAGGATCTGGTGATTAAAAAGGACAAACTTTCGATACCATTCCAGTATCTTCCTGAATATTGAATAAAGTATAAAAAAAAATTCAAGTCATATCCGAGTTAGATTTACATTGATACAACTAAACGATCATACCTTCGCATTCTCCACTACTTCTGTGACATAAAGTATCTTGGCAGTTGTCAGGACAAGACTGGTTACACTCAGTGCCATAGAAGCCGGCTTCACATTCTAGAAAATTGAAACACGTTTCATTTCCTCCCAGAATCTGAATTAAATGTCACAATATCATTAGCTTTTTGTTCTTCATATACAAATCCAGATGTTGTGGTACATGCATCAGAATAGTTACCATCGGAAATCAAATTTGTTATTACCAAATGTATCAATTACAAACATATTTGCCTGGTCATCTGATGTGAACATTATTCGTCATTCACAGCATACATGCAATTCTACGATACAATTATTGTACGTTTTGACTATCATGATTTTCTTAATACAGATTGACACCTATCGCTGTATTATGTACACACAAATGTATATATTGCGGTTATGTTAGGAATACCATTATCTTATTAGGAAACTAATCTGTGGTATGGACATTTATATTACATTAACGAAAAAGTTCTACATGTATGTCGTTATTTTGAGATAATAAGTCCAAATTTGTTTTATAAGTAAGCCGTTCGATTATGGGATGTGCCTTAATTCAGGTCGTGATACAAGCTAAGCATATGCTGTATGAACGAATTAATTAACTGGTAACTACGAGATTGTTGGTCCAAAATCTTTTTTGCTAGAGGTAATAATCGGCTTTCACCGATATTTGATGCATCTTGTTATCTGTATAGTTATCATAATTTACCAGGTACATGTAAAAGTTTTTGATTAAATGATGTATGTATTACCTATACATTGACCGTTGTCCAGGTTACAAACGTTGTTCCTGCACCTAATATAACAAGGCTGGCTACAGAAACTGTCATAGAATCCAACATCACCCGATTTATCAACAAAAATGGCCAGTAAATAGAGAGTATTTAACAGTGTCTGCATACTCGTGAAAAATATCAAAATATATGCCACACACGTACAAAAAACTAAAGATACTGTTAGATATTTTATTTGTTTCATTTTTTTTACGAAAATCTATCTCAGAACGCGAGACGACACATCAAGCTGACAATACTCGATCTAGGTCATTTATATTTATATATGCCACAAAATATAGTCCTCTCTGCCAAATAAAAAAATGTAAAATGTAAAAACTTATTATTAAAGTCCTTTCAGAACTTATTTTAATCAGGTAGGTACTTAGTTCAAATTTTTCATAAAGAGTGGCAAATGACTATCATAATTTAATCATTTAATAAAAGTCCCGTCATATCAACTCAGAAAAAGCAGAGTTGTTTTGTCAATACTTATTCTGTTTATAAAATATCAACACTACTTATGTAAGTTGTGACTAATCACTGTCAAAGATGACCATGGTTTTCCTATTCTTTCTGCCAATCGCTTAGCATAACTTGAAACTTGGAGACGCTGACACCGTGTTTCAATTCACATATGTTTCCTTTGATCACATTGTTAGAATTACTGGCCAGCATAATCTGCTGGCTTCCATATATAAAAATGAAAGCTACCTGTGGAAGTAAACGCTGTGCCTCCCGCAGAGAATAGTTTACCCATGATACATAAGTAGGTAACAGTTTACTAATCTAGACAGTAGAATGTTTCAGACGGAATTTCACGATCCCTGCGTATCGTTAAGTTAACTAGGCTTTGAATATTTGGGCCACTTGTATAATGCCAGGTTTTTTGATTGGTAATTTTTTCATGGCAGTTTATAATCAGTGTTTTGATTGGTCAAATAAGCATTTGTGATATTTTTCATCAGTGAAAAAATTCACTTTTATGAAATAAATATTTTTCAATATATCTCATTGGTAAGAATGTAAAAAAATAATATATTGCTCTGACAAACTATAATATATGGTTTGAGCTCGGAGGGTGTGGCTCGTGTATGTACACGTGTGTGCGCCTACGTGTATTATTTCTTTTGTATCTCGATATTATGAAATCACTGTCATATCACTACAGTGCAATTATGTTAACTATTATAAAATATACTTCTATAAGTCATCGTAAATTTGTCTTTTCCTTTCTCATCAAAGTTTCATTAGCAAGAATTAGCTTTTCTTACCCGTGCACTGGCCGTTGTCTATGTTACAGACGTTGTTTTTACAGTATGCAGGGCAAGAATGGTTACAGAAATTGCCATAGGATCCAACCTCACATTCTAAAAATTAATATTAAAAAGCCATAATGAAAAAAGTGCATCAAAGAGTTTCATATATATATATTACTTATCGTAAAATTATTGAATAGTCTCCTCATATATTCATAAATAGACACACGTTACTGAATTGAAAAAGCAAATGCTCGTTGATGATATCACAAGTAAAACATACAGGGCAAATATTTGTTTTACCATTAGTATGAAGATCAGTTACTGAAATTTAATATCCTTACGGAAACAATTTCCTGCCGTTTTGTCACATGTGTCAGTGCTACAGCCAACAGGACATGGTATACAGGCTAGTGCGAAGAATCCATCATTACAGTCTAAAATAATAACATTTATAAAAAGCTAGCACTAAACATAAAATACTCCACGATGGACATGCAAAATGACTCCTGCAGCAACCCATGTATTACAGTTCGATAATGCATGGTCTATATAATTGATCAAATATGCATGTATCCTTTCGATAGAAATAGACAATCTATTACCAAAGGTTTATACTGTTCAAAGCAAGACAGGAGAAAGTAACACATTTAATAAAATCAATCTTTTATAATATAACTTATATGTAAATTTTAATAAAATCTTATAAAACGTGAATGCAATGACAAAAGCACAATTTAAACACATTGAATTTCAGGGGTCGTTTTGAAATATGCATAAAATGTCTTCGACATAAATATAATAATGTTTCAAGATACAACATAACTTTTTTTTACAAGTTTGACACAATAATGTCTAAAAGAAGCATTTGTATATATAAACAATTTTGAAATAAAACGCTTTAGTGTCAAAATAAAATACATATAAACATATTGATATCTTTTTCGCAGATGCGATATTGGACGTAAAATCTACTTTGATTCTTCTTATTATAAATTATTGCATTGCTTGGTGATAAATATCGCATTTTCCTGCTTATTATTTATAAGCTAGTTGTAGACAACTATCAATTTGGAATAGTTCCTTTAAAGTAACAAAAACCAGTAAAATCTGTTATTCATTGTATTCACAACAACATCATATTATTTACAAACAGCGCATCATTAGTATAAAACTCAATCTTTCATCATTACAGATTTTATATGATAATAATAAAACTACTGAACATTACTAATATCAATCTGTTCTTAGATATCTTTCTCTAGCAAATTATAAACGACGCCGCTAGAAAATCATCGATCAGTAATCACTATGATGTAGATAAAAATATGGGTAAATGTATATCAATATTGTCAAGGAGCCCAGTGGTTTCCTGAAAGTTGATCATGATACTACGTACTTAAACAAGTTCCTGTCGTTTTATCGCATGTGTTACTGCTACAGCCAACAGGACAAGGTGTACATGCTGGCCCGTAGTATCCAGCATTACAGTCTGAAAATATTGTCATATCCAGCATGTTGTAGTACCGACCTAAATAATGATTGATCACTCTGTATGATACTCTTTGACTCATATAATACATTATTTACAAGGAGTTCCCAACTAAATTTCCTCACGCAAGTTATTGTAAGTACAACAGTTCACTAACTTGTGTACTGGTCACTTTGTCAAGCTGTGACTAACCTGTACAACGAAATGATGAAACTCTAAACTGTATCTGTCGTTCAACTGCCTGGCATTTTCCCTATCGATATACACTCTACAGAATAGGGTCCTGGATGGTTGTAGATATATCCCCATATCCCGATCAGTAGTGGGTTACAGATGATTATTTGGTGCCAAACACTTACCCCGCTCTCGAGTAGTTTTTATTCGGTACACTCTGTATTGATAAGGGAAATGTACCGTAGTCGACCAACAAGTTACTGTAACATTCATTTTACAGCTAAAAGAACGAATCGCTCGACAAAGGGACCGGTCGGTCCTGAAACGTTGCTACTCGTTTGATACGTTCATTATTGGCATTGTTTGAGTAAAACAGTAAACACTGTTGTACAATCATACTCTCAATTTGATGAATGCTGTTGAAGTTTGATCCTTTCATAAATGTTAGTTTTATAATTGTCACATTTCTATTTTGTCTTTCTTATAAATTACAACGTTGTCGTTTTTGATGAAAGGAAGAATTTCGTACCTACACATTGACCGTTGACCATGTAACAAACGTTGTTTTTACAATTAACAGGGCAGGAATGATTACAGAAACTACCGTAGAATCCACCATCACATTCTGTAAAGAATTGAAAAAGAATATGAAGAAGAATTAAAACTTGACACTTCATGTAGTCGATATTTATCATGAAATAAATTATCATTCTATTCATTAACTCTCCAATAGCTTCCGATACCACACTAACAAAACAAGCAAGAGGCTAATAAGCCCTGTTTTGCTCATTTGTTTTTCATATTTAATATTCACAATGGGTCATCGCAATCTGTCCAAATAGGCTTAATGTTATACAGCTGTATCTATCCACACTAGGTATCATTATACAGATTTAATAACGGTACAGTAGCTTTTATCACAAAACAGAAATCTAAGCTTACAAATGTTATTTAACTATTATATTACCAACATAATCATACATTTCATCTGGGCGAAAAGGCTAACTTACTTTGTTATAAAATCACCTTTATTCAACGCTCCTCCTGGTATCCTACACGTACATAGCCACCCGTGTGTCACACATATCAAATGTCCCTATCTCTCTTCGAATTAATCTCATTTTACTATGATTGCTGTTGTTGCAGGTTTATATACTATTTAAGACATGTAACATGATCAATAAGACTCCGTTTACACCCAGATTAATTAGATCAACTTCTTAACATTATCTAGGCTTTTCTCATATCTCATTGCAAGTAGGACAAGGTCATAACCACAACAAACATGTCAGATTTTTATCTCAGCAAAGTTATGGGTAGTGAATATCATTCTAGAACTCTTCGTGATTCAAATTATAGATAACAGTTTTTAATAAATTTTACCCCTATGATATTGAATAGAAAATCAACGACATCTAATCAAACTTGCTAACCATTCATTAAATCGCCAATGTGATAATCGGAATAGCATGACCCGATGTCTCTCGATTATTCATAATAAACCGTTTAAATGTTTTGACACATTTGATCCATGTTGTCAAAATCTACGATAATTAGTTTGAGAGAACCTTATAGCTTCTATCTAAGCATGTAACTACAGATTAGGAGAAAAAAACGACGCCAACTAGACGGATGACGGACAGTCGACGGGCGAAAGATCGTATGACCTTTAGGACCAAGGGAGCTTACAAATGATCGATTACCGTAAAAAAACATGGACTGGTACTGACGTGTCAAAACCAACGATATCTCATAGTTGTTTGGCAGCTAGTGTCATTGTTAAGTTATTGAATTTACTATAGAACTGATTGTGTTTTCAAACCAATTATGCTTGTACATGTATTAGTGTAACAAATTTAATTGCATAGAACATGTTGTTTATTGCTTTCAAATCAGCATTTCATCACTAAAAAAATATGTAATGTAATTGTACAAACCAACCTCCATCATGCTTTATTCAAATGATAATAATGAGATAACGGAATATAATTGATTTAAATCAATCTGTTTCAATACCTCTGCATTTAATTAAATATTTATAAAAATATTTAGAGACACAGCAGTCGGTAACCAATATAACGTAGATGAACAAAAGTGTTAAAGAAAGAAATTGCGATTGTCAAATGCAACAAGGAAACATAATCCTATTTTACGTTTCACATCTATACATTAACTTTTTCATATTCAGTTTTTAGAAAACAGCGTCTCCATTTTTGGGAATGAATATCAGTTTGTTTCAACTCTAACTTTAGGTTTTTACAGTGCTTAGAATTTGTAAATAAACTTATTGTAAAATTTAGTGTAAGAACCCCAGTGATTTCTTCAAAAAAATCATTGATCATTAATACTTCTTACGTGAACAATGTCCTGACGTTTTGTCACATGCGTTACTGCTACAGCCAACAGCGCATTTGGTACATACTGGTCCGTAGAATCCATCGTTACAGTCTAAAATAAAATCGTTTATTATAGGAAATATTTCAAAACCTAAATATTGATTCGACCATTCGGTCTTCATTACGGATTTGAAAATTATACAATCAAAATTAAATTGTCTGTCTCGGCTTTGAAAATGAAATATTAGAATGTATAATATGGATTTCTCCATTTCTTTTATTTATATCCCAGCAGTCATTACAATGAACTTGTCACTTATACTCCTTTATTCAATTAAGGTGCTCGGCATATTGGCCATTATCTTTGTCTTACAATTCTGTTAAATGGTTACCTGTACACTTGCCAGTAGGGCAGTCAGTATTCCTACAGTTAGATGGACATCTACAGTATACGCCTGAAAAGCCAGTGGAGCAGCCGTCTGAAATGTACAAGTCCAAATGATCCCTTGTGGATAGTAAACGGGTAATAGGTGCGCAATTAATATGAAATTGCTCCTCTTGTTTTGGCGAATGCATTCTGTATTATTAACTACTTAACAATTAATTGCCTTCGAGATTACTCAGTACACATAAAACAATTTTGTAATCATAACAGATTCCCCTTCAATTCGATCGTGTCTTCACAATACCCTTCGCTATTCCTTTACTGAAGAGAAATACTACTTCATGATTTTTACAGAAGATTGCTTTGTAATTGTTTCTTCACCGACCTCGACATTACATTATACGTGCACACTGACAAGTATAAAGAACATCATACATACAACATTGTTTCAAAGGCAGTGAATATATGGGGACTCTGTACAATATCATTCCAGAATAACTAGGTAGGTTGTGAAAAAGTAAGCATAAACAATACCTTATTTAATACCGATTTGTTCCTTGCAATAATTACCCCAGAACTACCTAACCTCGCATACAATCAACCACACATGGCCTAGGACCACTACCAAAATAATGAAAGTTAAATTATTGCAAGGACACTGAAAACTAATTGATGTGATTCTGGAATTTTCAAAACGTCCTCATTTTTCATAAAAAATATATAATGTGAATGTCATATTTTGTTGTTCTTTTCAATAAAAAAAGAGAGAAAAAAAGAAAAAACGAAAAAAAAAACAACAAACATAACAAAACCAACAAACATATCCGAAACATCAACAAAAAAAATGAAAAGTGTACTTATTGCGGAGAAAAAGAAACGCTATGGGAACTTTTTTTG
Source organism: Chlamys rubida (assembly GCA_032359455.1). Taxonomy (NCBI): domain Eukaryota; kingdom Metazoa; phylum Mollusca; class Bivalvia; order Pectinida; family Pectinidae; genus Chlamys; species Chlamys rubida. The sequence continues at coordinate 12,477 of JAUMHH010214079.1, read as the reverse complement.
GTTATTCTGTGTACAATGCCGGAAGTGAAAATTGCGGTATCAATCACCCAAACACCCAGTATTGTTGCTTGTGATCATTTTAGTGGGAAACAAATATAAAAGGTCCCCTCGGGAAGATAGGGAAACATCTTCCATGTAGTGTAATAAATCATTTTACATTATCATATAAACAAAAATCTTCTTTTATTATACTTGATCAACAAATATCTTCAACTTGAGAATGCCTCTTGTAGCTAAATATATCTGAAATGTATTGACTCCGATGCGACGTTTTGGCATCCCCTACATTGAAAGTGTAACAGGGTTGTTTAAACTTATGCAGACCACCCGGTTAGATAACCACACGGGGAGCAGATATTTCTCTGTCATACCAACCATAAAAGTAGGGGGTAATAATATTTTGCAGATGATTTTAATACTATGTTTGAAACAATGATTTTCAACACTTTTAATTTTATTTCTACTTACGAAAGCCGACTGTGACGTGAACGGAAACTTTAAAATACCTGTGCACTGACCGTTGGCCATGTTGCAAACATTATTTCTGCAGTTAAGAGGGCAGGGCTGATTACAGAAACCACCATAAAATCCAACATCACATTCTGAAATGAAAAGCAAAATATAAAACCAAAAGGGGAAAAAAAGAGCAATATTTAAAATGTTATCCATCAATTTTGGAATAACAAATACCTTCTTTTGCGATAAGTTTGTTTGGGTATTTTTAGTATGGTAAGTGATTATAATGAGATATAACAGTAAATTAATTCTGATTCTTCCACAAACTAATCCCAAACTTTGGGATATGATAAGACGATTTATGTGCTTCGGCCTTTCTTTTTGGTCCTTTAGCCCGACTATGACTACAACCATGATCTTGCCCATTATCCCCCTTATTACAAAAAAAGCACCGATCTGAATTTAAATATTGTTTCCATATAAACATATAAAAACAGTGATGCAGTGTCAATGTTGAAGAGCATAGTATCTCGACGGCGATAGAATATAAGTAATCAAACTTTCCTGTTGGTTTTAAACTTCAATTGCATAACAAATGTCGGGCAATTTTCAAACTTGGGTGTTGCAACTTAGGAAGAATGTGTAAAATGGGCATGAGTATTATGTAGAAAAAACCTACAGAAGTAGAACATTTAAAGTATGTAAGCACTTCTGTTTCCTGGTACTTTACTTCTCCAGTTGTAGAATGTCTTATATCAACAATTTGTAGTATATAACAAAATGCCCAAACTGTGAAAGTACTTAAGCTCTCTAAGTAGAATAGATAGTTTGCAAGCGTTGTGTGCTTCTTCAGCAAACTGCACCATGAAATTGTAACGAAAACATCAGTAAAAACTAATTGACTAAGCTCCCAAACAAGATCCCCGAGACTAGAATAAAGTATGTGTATACATGCATCCGTATTGTTTACTCTATGTTAAATTATTCCCTAGCTTGACCTGCAATTTATCATGATTGGTACTTGTGTTTCTGTAATTAGTAAAATGAACAAAGCGAAAAACTCCAAAGTGGTATGTAACAATCCATTTTGCACTCTATATTTAATAACTGTTGGTCATCTGACCTCTTAAGATAAGACTTTCTTGATTTACGACATACACACCTGTAAGTGGTACGTGGCACACCGACTTGGAATCCCGCATATAATTCTGAATGATCATGCTCTTGTATTCAGCAAGTTTGAAGTAATAGTCCAGAGAACAGATTTGACCTTTAAGGGAGTGCGCATTAAATGCACTTAAGCGCTATGTCCTACCTGAACATGCTCCAGTTGCACTTTCACATATATTTCCTTTACAATTAACCACCGGGCAATGACTGCAACTTCCATCAACTTCATAATATCCGGCAGCGCAATCATCTGAATTTTGAGAGTACACATAATCATACAATGAATATTTTCACATTTCTATTGTATGACTTGTAGATTCTATGAGGGCACTAAAATCGTAGTTTTAATGAAATGTTACGTATACAAATGGGTTCCCAAACGGATGATGGTTGAATACACTGTATCATGCTTTTCTAACTTTCGTTAGTTTATTTTCTAATTGTATAAATACACGAATGTCTTTTACAGTTTTAAAAATTTAACTAACGGTAGTAAGATGGACATGGTAATCAACTATAACGATTTTGGGGACTTTTTCTAAACTTTTTCTTCAGGTTGGTAACTTTGGATTATACTAAGTTCTTTTTTTACACAACCAATAAGATTTTCTATGTGACGTGTCGATGACTAGTACGATATGAACACTGTCACCTTAATCAGACAAATGACCAGTGAAGCGTATGCAGATGGACGTACACGGGCAGGTTTACCACGCCCTGTACTGAATGTTTATGTATATGCTTGTAGATGTAGTGATAAAAACTGAAGAAGAGTATCAGAAGGATGACGCAGGTAGCAAAACCAAATAAATATTTGAAATGTAAGGTTACAGTCCAGTGGACATTTGGTTCACCAAAGTATTAAATTATCACGAGTTATAAAGACAATACAAGGTTGAACACTTACATGTTATGAAATGTCTATTCAATTCATTATGGTATGTGTACCGTTGTGTATTTAATGTCTTACAAGTTTACGCTATTCTCGGAACAAATACCAAAGTCAATATACATTATCGAATAATTTACCTTCATTGTACAAGAAGAATGTCGCTATTATAGACTGAAATATATGACGATAACAAATTTAATATACAATATTCCATTGACGAAGGTATTTGATGTATTGAGTTCATAGATACAAATTTACTGTTAAATGCTTTTTTTCAACATGTTATGATGAAATATTGCCACATTTCCCCTGAATGTAGACGGATCCCTCTGTCCTATGTTCGTTTAGGCCAAACTAAAAATGTCTTCTGTTATGACAATTAAAGCAAACGTCTAAACTGTAAAGTGGTGCTGTATACAGTGAAAACATTCATGGTTCTGACAACAATACTGTTCAATATGCAACAGCTTTATTGTAGTAATATGTTTGTCGTACTGTACATGCACCTTGGAGCCATAGCAACGCTAAATTTTAATTAACGGCGATTTGTCGGTGCTACAAAGTGAAAAAAGTGCGTTTTATTTTTATTAACGGTGCGTCGTTGTTTGGTCGAGGCGACAACGTTCCGATTAAGTAAAGTAAATGGCGCTATATTGCCTTTCCACGCAACAGGAAAAGCAAAAGACAACCGTTATGCAAAATAGAGCTTCGTTTTTTCGCTAGATCGTTTTTTCGCGTTACGTTGAAACCGAGAAAAGCGCAATTTATCCTCCCATGTATTTATACGTACCACATGTCCCCGATGTTGGGTTACATATGTCACCGAGGCAGTTAGTGCAGTCGTTATTGCAATTTCCATTCCCGTACTTCCCAACTGGACAACCTAAAGAAGAAGGATTGAAATTTGAACATTGTTTTGATGTGAATTTATGCTTATCTACAAGGTTAAGGTAATTGTTATTACTTTTATAGTATAAGGGACATACGTTTTAATTCAAGTGGAATGCGTACTTGTGGTATTGAAAAAAGGTTCTTTTAACGACTTACCGTGACGTGAGGAGTGGAGCTGGCGGGTATAATATCCAAACCTCTGAGAATTACAATTATTTATCGCATATAATATACATATAATCTTAATGAATAAGGGTACATAACAATGCAGTTGTAATGATACCTTTTAAGCGGATTAAACAATCAATACCATTGTAAAATGGTGTATCAGTACAGGTGCGTGTCCAACCATTTTTTTTTTATATATTTATGCTTGAATGAAACTTATCGAAATGTCGCCTCCATTTTACAAGGTTGTTTTTGGATAAAATGGTTATCAACTGGATGCTATTTCTTTCTTAAACCGGTCATTTTTAATTCATCAAAAGTCAAATACCTGCTGTATTGTAAGGGTTATATTACCTTAATCATGATTTCACTATGTAACGCATACTTTGACACAATGGGAAACATGTCCCCGATGTATAATCTTGTTTGTTTTATATTGTTGAAATCCTGAACTTTTGATATTACCGGTTGAGAGATATCTTAAAGCAATGGCACAATTCACACAAGATAAAATGTAAAAGGTTTGTGTCACATATTGCAGTTTTAACAACAAGACGAATCCATAATGAATAAATTAATATAAAATTAATACTGGTGAATTCTTATCTAACATTCAAAAATTAAAAATAAATCCCTTATTAAAGATCGTATTACATTTTCAGTCAAATTTGTAAATTAATAAAAAAACATGTCATATTTTAATAAGAATATCCATATTTCTGAACTGTAATATTTATTGTTAGCTCACCATCAACTCTCACTTCACACTGTGCCAGTATAGGATGTTATGTTAATGACATCCATAGTTTATCACTGTGATAGACAGGTGTAAACTCACCATACACTTGTACCTCACACAGTTCCAATGTAGCATCATCAGAGTACCACGTTTTGGCTTTTTCTCGACGGTCATTGTAGATGGTCAGATACCGGGCGACACCTGGACATTGTACGTTCTGTATCGCAGACATGGACGCCTTGTCAGCAGTGGTGTCCTTGTGACACCTCTTTCCTGATGTCCAGTCTTGTGTATTAGACAGGTATATTTCGTACCCGGCAAGTCGTTGTATTGTGTTCTCATCTACAAAAAAAATTACACTATATTCTGTAGTTGAGTTATTGAGTCAAGTTTTAACAATATACCTTAGATTCAGCTTCAAATGGTTTATACGGATAACAAATATGTGGCTAGATGCCATTAATAATTCCTTTATTGCTAGCTCTTGTGATGTATTTCTGGGGATATGAGCATTTTAAGAAATATATAAATGATGTCAGAGAGACATCGTTTATTTACCAACTTTTGTTTCATGTCTCAGTATGATTTAAAATTATGCATGATTCACGACAGTGAACCTTTAGTTAAAACAGGTATTCAAATCAGTAAGCGGTACCTTTTAACCCTTATTTAAACAACTGACATTCAGACACTTTTGAAAGCAATCTCTCTTTCATATTCTCTTATTTCAAATAATCTCCCCTTTTGTGCCCTGCCTTTAAACACCTGGCGGACAACATTCTTCTTTTATGGACCACTGGATACCTCATGGACAACCAGATTGAATAATTGGAACGATGAGTACCTTTTTAAACATTTTAACACCGAAAAAAACTCCTTTCTCCTTTCTATAAGTATTGATTCAAGTATACCCTTATGACAATAAAGCCTTGGTTAAGATTCCGAGATACTCTCAAAGTTTGGGACCGTATCCCTTAGCTACTCCTTAAAACATGAGTGTTTAACTCTTAACGCTCATCAATTTATGTATATATATAAAAAGAAACATTCTCAACATCGAGTCTTTAGTACCATGATGGAGGAGACATTAAGTCAATATTCACTTAGGTTAGATTAGTTAAACTAAAATGTATTTGATGAAATGTGTTGCATATAAAGAGCATTATATCCCTATCTGACAACTGTTCACCGAAAGTCAATTTGTTACCCAACTTATCAAGTTACTTAGGAGCTTTCCATGTAACAGAGGTAGAACAGGTACATTTCGAAATGCAGGCTAAATATTTGAAACTCAGAGGTTAACAAAACGTGTGATGAGAACATGAAAGCCACAACTAAGTGTTAAACATTTCAATTCAAATCTCACTAGCACCCCCATCATCCCATCCAACCACACGCACTGAGGTGAAGTGAAAAATGAAGTGATTATTGATTCAGAGAAAATAAAAAGATATGTCGAAGGTAAAAATGTCACGTGCGTAACCAATTTGATGGATAATTAAGCAAAAATCAACGTATGTGCGTGTGACAAATGCTAGAAAATAGCAACGAACAAAGGCCGCTTCTAGATATTCTCCAGCTTAATTTCACTACAAGGTGCGCGTTTTTTATCATTTCTGACCCTGTAGACCGTTCAATTTAACCTGGTATATTTGTGAATATTTTGTTTTCTTTTACTTGCTATTCACCATTCGGTCGACGATAAACAATAAACACTTTCTTCATGCTTTTTGCTAGCTGTTTATTTTAGTTAATCAAATCCGTAATATATCGACATCGCTCGTCAACACATGAAATCAGAATCTGACAATTTTTCAAATACTATTTCTTATCACTTTCGCGGCAAGTTTGATATGTTAAACACATGTTTACTTATTTGTCCGCTAGCAAATCTGCAAATGCATATGAAATGATTTATGAAACCAATCCCACGACTCGCATGTTTATCGGTTCATTTGAGGAGGAAGTTTTTGGAAGAGCGTTTGTCTGTTGGAAAATAATGCATGCACGATCATGGTCTATCGTCCAATTATCCAAGGAAATCAAATGAAAAGTGTCGTAACATCGCAAACGCAAATGAAATTTAACCGAACTATTTTACATTCCTCCGATAAAAGCCTAAACAAATTGTCATCCAGAGACACTTACTTCTATAAATGATATTCACGATGTCTATAACGGACAGTGTCTGTAGATATACCTGCCACCAGGCCTCTGTCTGTCCTATTTCCGTGTGTGTACAGCAGTATGACTCTATCGTTGTGTTTACACATCCGTCTACGGCTTTAGAGCTGCCGAAGCTACCGTAGATGGAACTTTGATTTGTAGCTTTACTAAGGGCGATGTTTTCTGTAAGAAAAAAATCGAATACCATTTTAGGATCTTTTTGATATTTCATGATATTTTTTTTATTTTTACAAATCTACCCGTTGATTTGTTTGTATGTGTTGAGAAATCGTATCAAAGTTATGACGGAGTAATTAACTTGTTTGTAAAAAGCCAAGGTATTCACGCTTTATAAAAAAAAGAAAACAAAATAGATTTGCATAACAAAATATAAACGCTTGCTAAGCTACCTTTTGTAGGCTTTTGTAGTAAGTTGCTTTAATTTCAAAAGCGAACGAGGCTACGAAAGCTGTATTTCTTTATTATTAGTGTCATTATTCTTCCGTTGTCACTACCCTGAATCTCGCTTTGAAGATATGGCATTATTTGGATTTTACATATATTGACATGGTAGGTGTTGTTCATAAAGCAGAAGAAACCCATGTTCTTATTCTTAATGTAATTGTTAAGGGTCTATATGCATCTTTCTTTTGCTCATACTGTTCCTTTTATAGTTTATGTCGCCGTCATGGAGTTAAAGGTCGTCATTGACATTTCGTCCAAAAATGTTTCCGAGTTATCGGGGAAAATATATATTGTATCACTTTTAGTGAATCGATTTTGAAAAATTTGAATTCTGTGTCTGATATACAGTAATACCAATTTTTGATACCATCTTTGATCGCTTTACATTGTATATTGTGAAATTGACATAACACTAAAAGTGCCTCTAACGACCATTTGATACGGAAGAGATTTCTAACAAATCTTTATGGGAAGGTCGTAAGTGGCACTGACGACCTTTGATAATAAATTTGTATATGAAATATGTATAATAAAAAAGACTGTAAGTGTCACCAAGAAATAATAAAACGATATATTTGAAATGTATGCTGTTGTGGAAAGTTTGGGAAGCTTTGTAAAATAATATAAAAAAAATGGATTTCAATGTTTATTCGACTTTTTCGCAAAAAAATAAAAGCAATGACAAGCAACATCAACAAGATAGTTACAATCTGCTTATTTAAATATAAAATATTTTTTCAGAGCTTTATACATTACATTGATGCTGGCAAATTGTATATTATCTTTACTTGTTTACTTATTCAAGATTTAATAACAAAGCCGTTTTGGTATCCCTCCCACCCCTCTAGACGTGTAAAACTAATGGGAATACATTTCAAATTAAATACATTTTCCAGACATTTTATTCAGAATTAGGAGATATTGCTTTATTACCAATTGGATTGATTTATCACATGAAATGGCTTCATAGCGGTTTATTGAAAGCAAGTTCAATTTCATTGTTGATTTTTTAACGATATCAATTATTGATTTACAATATTAAATCTTAACTAACAACTCTAACTTAATTACAAAGATACCATGCTTTAGCTTCCGACATTATATAGTCTCGTCTCCATAGCGCACAACTCCAAGAATAAACTTATGATACAGATACTGTTGCTCTCAATGCTATTGAATTTGAATGTCCAACAGAATATAAAGATAGCATTCAATATAAACAGCAAATTTGCATAATTAATTCAAACCTTCAGTTAAAAACTCGAAAGAATATAACATCAAGGATAATATAACATATGCTCTTGTTTTCTTTGCTAAGCACTCGTTCTCTTGTTAAAGTAATAAGATAAGCTAAATCACCGAGCGACTCACAAACGCATTAATAAAGACATTTTTTGTCAACAAATGAAATTTAATAAGCACGTTCAAAAGATTTAACCGTAAGGTCTTCAGTTTTGTTGATACATAATACTCTTGACTCTCCATCCTCTTCAGGAGAAGATATGCAAACTTAAACCTTTTGTTTAGTTATGTTAATTGACACAATATTGGGAAACGTCGAAAGGCGTACTGCTGTGTATATTAATGAACATATTCAAGTTCAGGTTTCAGAAAATCGCTTGACATCACCTTAGACAAAAACGTTAAACTCTAATTTTCTGCAATAACATAGACAGTACTACATGTGTGACTTTAAGGGTAAAGGTTCTCAATACTGAATATCAGAATCGTTGAGCTTAAGTCATATTGAATCTTCGGTAAAATGTTATGTGTAGGAATAGGTCCTATTCCCGCCTCCCAATTTCATCTTTTGAAGAAGGGAAAGGAATTTATATATATGCGATATAGGCCAAGCAAGAGGGCCTATGTCACCTACCTTGGTACCTGAACTATCAGTCTATTTGTTCTCGTGAAATGCACTTAACTGTAAATACTTCCCACGTATGCATCCAGGGGGACAGCAATTCTCCTATATACAACATTTGATTCCATGGTCCCAATGATGTATTGTTGAAATATTAATCACAAGAATGAGTAGGTTTTCAAATGCGTAAACAATCAAATAACTGTTTTGTACCATCCCCAAAGAAGAGTTACGTTTATTCAAGAGTCAACGGGACCAAAGATACTTCAAAGAACATTTAGTTTAAATCTGCATATATATATTAATGGTTAAAGGTAAGGGATTCAACTCTTTCCAAGTTATGAACAAGAAACTTATTCTCCAGGTTGAAATGGCTAACTGTCGCGGAAAAGGTAGGTATTTTATAGGTATTTTATATACAGACATATATTGGGGTGTTGTAGGCATAATTAAAGCTACTCTGAGGTAATGGGGTCAAAGGTCACGAATTAATTACGTTACTGAAATAGCTGAATATTTCGGAAACGGTAGGTGTTTTGTATACAGATATACCTAAGGGAATCGTAACCAAATATGCAGGCTACATTGTGACAAACTTTCAAGGTTATGAGGTCAACGGTCTAAGTCACAGATGCAATATGTTACTGAAATAGTTAATTATCGCAGAAATTGTAGGTATATTGTATACCATACCTTGGAGTATATGTAGCATCGATGCAAGCTACATTGTGACAAAATTACGAGGTCACGGTATCAAAGGTAACAGAAGCCCTGTTTGTTTTTTCCATCGGTCTGTCGGTACGACATTCGAGGTTTTAATGATCCTTGATCTTTTATATATTTTTTCACATGTTTATTTAGCTCCTACAGGGGCAACAAGCAGCCGAAAGGCAGGGATTTTTAGTTAGCCAATAGGCGACAGTTCTACGTTAAAAAGTCCTATTTTCAGAAGTTTGTTCTTGTAAAAAAACTGGACAGCACCCTATTGATCATACAGAAGAATAAGGATTTTGAAGGTTTACGTCTATTTCCTGTTTAGCGTCACCCCTCAACCATAAGGGAGGCAACACACTGCAATTATAGATACACGTCATATTGTCCTTATATTGTTCCTGATATAAAATGGACAAACCCCATTTCATCCTACAGAATAAGAAGGATTTTAATGGTTCACTTCTATTTCCGCTACTTGGCTCCGCCTCTCTCTGCTTAAAGGGCGACACCCCTGCTCCTGTTGTCCAAAGGTTGCTTCAGAGCAAAGTAAAACGACATAATTCATTATTACTGAAGAAGGATTGCACAGGTTTACCTATGTTTCTACTATTTTGACTAGCCCATCCGCCCACGAAAACGGGTAGCGGGCCGGCACCCTCCACTTATAAAAAATAATTACCCTTGTCCCACGTTTGCTCCAGAGGAAACTTTGCTAAAATTTCCTTATTTCTACAGAATAAAAAGGTTATATTGCTTTTAATTGGCCCGCCTCTCTTGCCCCGGTAAGACTACACCCTCTATTCCAACACAATTAAGTTCCATTGGCAAATCATTGCTTCAGGCCATATTAGGATGTCACAGTTTTACTTATGTTTCTGCTATTTTGCCCCGCCTATCCGCCCTCGTAAAGGGATAGCGGGCCGGTACCCCCCACTGAAAATATAATTACCCTTGTCCCCAGTTTGCTCCAGAGGAAACTTTGCTAAATTTTCCTTATTTCTACAGAATAAAAAGGTTATATTGCTTCTAATTGGCACGCCTCTTTTGCCCCGGTGGGACTACACTCACTATTCCTACAAAATTAAGTTATCTTTGCCAATCATTGCTTCAGGCCAAATTCAGTCAAAGTCCACTTTGTCGTTCTGGAGAAGTGGGGAAAGTTGGTGGACTGGCAATGGACACAGGGCCTAGCTACAATCTAACGTTGTATTTTGGGCCAGGTTAGCTTATAGTGGCACAGCCAATGTGATTCTAGTCTTATGTCTAATTACGGATACAAAAAAACCAACTCCCGTCAAGTTGTCAGTTGTCATGTTGAAGGTGGAATAATTTTAAGCATTAACACAGCAAATCAAGAAAACCCAATACAGATTTGTGTTTGTCCATTATTTCCATAATAAAAATTGGAGACTAACATGTATTTATTATTCTCGTATTTAATTTGAATTTGTCCCTGTTATATTTTGTCATCATTCATGTAAGAAAAAATTGAACGTTCTTTCAACACGAATCCATGTACCCCATTAATTTAACAAGAGGGATTCTGATTTAAGCTTGACTAGAGACTTGTTTTTGTGAGTAAAAACGTATGTCTACCTTTTATCGGTTTAAAAGTTACGGCCCGGACAAGATATTCACGAACATCTTGCACTTATTTGAACTGTGACCTCGAGGTCAAGGTAACAGTGACCATACGACAGTTCACTGTACATCGTCTATGTGGGCGATGCAGATATACTACACTTTTTATCAAGAGATCTTTAACTTGGCACTTATTGGATCTTAGAGGAACTACCTACAGTTAATTATCAATCCATATACGAAAACGTTTTATTTGTAATGGTAACCATTACAGAAGTCCTCAAAACTGAACCCAGACTCGCAAATGATGCTTGGATATAGTTTACAATGTCACCATATACTTGGCATCACTTTGGCGTACACCCTTTAATGTTAGAAACAATCATACTTGTTTGCCCTTTGGTCTGGAGGTAAAAGCTTCAGTGGTCTAATGACACTGCATTGTACAATATATGTAGGGGATGCAGTTATACTGCAAATTTCATCAAGATATCTTTAATGGTTTAAAAGTTACAGTCCGAGCAATATGTTCATGAAAACCCCCACATATTCTGGTTGTGTTGAAACAGGCGATACAAATGCACAAATCAATTGATTGTCATATTGTAGTCAGTACATTGTAAGCGCTATAGAAATAAAACAAGCTTACCTTATCAACACCCGTGCTATTTATATTACAAATGTAAATCAATATATGTGGATTCCATTACTGCGCCGGATAGTTACACCGAATCATGCAAATATTCATTCCACATTTAAATACAACTTGGAATATCCTAATACTGTAACATTGAAGATTTCACATCCTAGTTCAGCATTGATTGCATAAAAATCATTTGAAATTGAGTCTGTTGCTCCATAATATAATAACAGTACATATTGTCATGGTAATTAAGTAACGCCGGTCTCTAACAATGATATTAAGGCATTTCTTATCTCGATAAAGGCGATGGTTCAATGTTGTTATGAGTACATGCAGTTAAGTATGACTCTCACCTGATGCGTTAACAACCGTCAATGTTGTTATTACTGCCCAGCTGACCAGCAGGTACCGGTAAAATCCCATATCTAGTCGTGTACAGCGGTAAACGCCTTGTCTAATACTTTGTTTACCAACCAGGAAGTTCGTTACATGTCTAAATATACGATCATACAGGTATTCGCAGTGTTTCATGCACAATTTTTATTATGAAAGACTGTATATTTTATGTTACGCAGAAGGAGGATGTTTTAAAATTGTATATAAGGATTTTTCTAATCATAATTATTTACAGCATCTTTTACCTAGTAGATATATCCTATAATTTAGGAAATGTTCTTAATTTTTCTTTTCCTTTTTGTAATATTTTATAATTTCTTAGGTATGGACTA
>JAUMHH010214068.1:0-12554 GCA_032359455.1 Chlamys rubida | reverse complement strand
AAACAAAATGTGTGAAAAGATTTGTTTTATTTATTTTATAAAAAAAGGTCCTGAATCCTACCAGAAGACACAACATAATTATGTTACGCCGTGACGGCGCGAACATTAAATGATTAATTCTGACGTGAATTTTTTGTCGCGCATTATCACCCCCCACAGATTTTTCCCAATGGGGGTCATGACCCCCATTGGGAGATTCAGGGGTTAGCAGGTATGGTTATATCCCAAACAAAATTAAGGGGAAGTCACTGTAAAAACCAGTGTAGTGGGATAGGGATCCTTAAAAATTATAGCGGGACAGGGATCCTCAAAAATGAATCATTGCATACAATAATCCTAATAGTAAGTGATGGTAAAAGATAATGCTTTTTATTTTACACATTTCAATTACTTCACTAGATGTATTATGAAGATGAACATTTTTATTTCTTTACAAAATTTTCAAAATACATAGTTTTAAGCAGCTCATTTTCTGATTGAGTGTGATCTTATCTGGGCACAAATACGAGGCATATGTGATGCGGTCTTCGTAATATTTTCAATTTGTGGGGTCGTTAAGGAGAACATTCTCAACACTCATCTACAATTTCCACTTCACAAAATGCTACATGGTAGATACTATAACAGCCCATTAAATGGAAAGCTTATGATTCTAAATCGATAAAATAAGCACTTTCCCTGTACAATATCAAAACTCTTTAAAATTTGTGTAACAAACTTGTTCCTGGATTTGATTTAGAATGTATCATCGTCGTTGGGGAGTTATCACGATATTTATCAGGTAAAATGCCATTATTTTTTTATTTACACTTGATAAACACTTCAAGACATTTAAATAAAATATGTAGCATTACATGCTGTCATAGTTCCAATCCATCGAGTATATTAGGCCAAACAAATATAGATTTGTGTTTCTGGGGACAGCTGAGAAAACAAAAGGCTATTTAGTTCTTCCTCTAGGTAAATGATTAACTATTACATTTATTTGTAAAATATATATATCCAATACCTAAGTAGTGCTAATGTCAGTCTGGTAAAATACTAGTCGCTTCCTATCAACTCATCTATGGGGAATTTCTCTAAGCTCAATCAGTAGAGCGCCAGACGTGAAAACCAGAGGTACCGGTTCGACTCCTAGGGGAGGCAGTGAAAACCAGAGGTACCGGTTCGACTCCTAGGGGAGGCAGTGAAAAAAATATGACCTCCTTTACATTGGCAACCACAGCATATGGACCCAGGCAATTTTGACAGAACTATTTTGCCTTGCTCTCACATGCATCGATGTTGCCCCTGAAAACACTTCCTACCGACTCGGTTAGCATCATCTGAACTACACCACAGTTTATTCACAAAGTTAAACGTAAGACTAGTAAATCACAGATCCCAGGTTGGACTCCCTGCGGAAGCATTATAAAAATAATCACCTCTGTTACAAAATTCATAGGGTATATACACTGAAATTAAGGGCAGCGCTACTAGAAACATATTTTTAGGCCTTACTTGTGACTTGTACTTGTGACACTTACTAACAATGGTAACTTCTTAACAATGTGATGTCATTAAGGAATTGAAATTATCATGCATGACATCATTAAAATCTGATGTCATCATATTTAAATTTATCAGTAATGTGACAAATGTTCTAAATCATTACAGCCATATCCAATAGCCTCTACATTGGCTTCAAATAAAATATGTTTTTGCGGCTTCAAATAAAATATATTTTTGCTATCTGAACTACACCACAGTTTATTCACAAAGTTTAAGCCTTTAACATGTTTAACGTACACCTGTGATAACGAGTTTATGTTCTACCTGATGCTTCACAAGCACCTGGTACAACCAGTTAAAGCCCTACTTGGTGTATCAAGCACCAGTGATCATGAGTTAAAAACTTACTTCATTTATCAAGCAACTGTGATCATGAGTTAAAAACTTACTTCATTTAACAAGCACCTGTGATGAGTGAGGTTTGAAGCCTTACTTTTTTTATCAAGCACCTGTGATGATGAAATAAATCCTTGCCTTATTTAACAAGCACCTGTGTTAACGATCTTATATAATACGGTATTGTGCGAGTTTCATTACCTACCTGAGACTTATACTAGGCGTGGCTATGTGTTCAGGAAGTCAGGAAATGATCAAATTAATATCTGGAGAAAATTCAATTACATCTACCTAAACATGCCAATGTTAAATTAAAATGGAAACTGGATTTATTAATTTGATTTCCTCTCTAAAACACAGAAGCTAATGTCTATAAATACTTTATTATAACACACAGATATTGGCTGATTTTAATTACGAGTGTGTCGTTTGCATCAGGGAACACGCCAGCTTCCGTTTTCAACACAAAAAAAAACATATTGCTCCACACTATATAATTTTGCTGACTTTTATGTTATAGAAGCTGGTTATTTTTACAAGGACGAATCTTTTACCACCCATTACACTGTGCTCATTTGCAGTATGACTAGATATTTATGCCACATATGTGTGTCATTACAACATATATACCAATAAATACAGAATATCTAACAAAACTAATTGCTTAAGTACATGCATACATCTGGCTGGGTCTAAATGCCTATTTACCACCTATGAAAGCCAAATTTAAGTTAAAATATCTATCACATTTCTTTTTCAAAGTGTAAGCAAACCGTAACCATCTATTACACTCTACCTGGAACAAACGTATATTTCTCAACAAATGAATTAATCAGGAAAGAAACATAAACTGAAATATAATGCTACTTACATGCATTCTTCAAAAGTTATAAATAAATTCCTTGAAACATTAAAACAGAACCATTTAGCTATTCCCTCACTGGAAGATAAACTGTAAATTTGGAGTAAGAATGACTGCCCCATTCACAT
Source organism: Chlamys rubida (assembly GCA_032359455.1). Classification (NCBI taxonomy): domain Eukaryota; kingdom Metazoa; phylum Mollusca; class Bivalvia; order Pectinida; family Pectinidae; genus Chlamys; species Chlamys rubida. The sequence goes on along the minus strand of JAUMHH010214068.1, from coordinate 9,677 downwards.
CTACTGGGGTGCTCCCTTCAGGTAGGATAGGGATTTATTTTGAGTTCTCCAAGGAAGGAAAAGTAATTAGGCTAGCAATGAGGTGAGTAACTGGCATCAATTTCAGCTCAACTGTCAACACAGACATAGAAACAGTATGTAATGAAGCCCTGTACGAATGCCTCAGTATTGTGTGTAGTTGTCTGTGACCTGTATCTCTAATGGAGGGCTATTCCCCCCTAAACTGAGCCATGTACAGTTCCTACGAAGACTTCAACGAAATCCCTCCACCTCTACTTCAAATAGGGAGGAGAAATTCAGATGTCACCGAGTGCATCTCTCCAAATCCAATCTGTTGCTCTTTCTCCAACAAATATTTTCACCCAATTTCTTCTCTCTTTTTTTCTCTTCAAATTTGAATAAAAAAACATACATGATATGAGATATAATATTTTTGTCATTTTCTGACAAATATATATTTTCATCTCGCTCAAACACTTTAAAGCTCATTTGCTTCAATTGCACTAATTTTGAACTCACATTGAATTCCATTAATCCCCTCAAACTCTGGTGAACAGCCCATTAGTGGCTAGATGATACGGTTTGTGGGGTTACTCAGTCTAGTCCCACCCTTGACCTCCAGTAAAGCACTCAGATGACATAGATCCTCTCAAAATCTACTTCAGTATACAACACTTATTCTTAAATCCGTGTCAAAGAGTTGTCATTCTAACACACGTGTCTGTGAAATTACTTTCATTATGAATAAAAAACACTCAATTTTGTAGTATAATTGAAATATAAATTCTGAGGAAAGCAGGTAATGATCTACTCTGCCCTGATAATAGCCCAGTAGTTACGAACTATTCACAAATATTCAATCATGTTGTTCCTCAGTAAATATTTAACAAGCCTACCTCCCAATCTGATTAAACTACGTGGCATAGGGTTGATCTGGAATTAAAAAGAATTTACACCTTTAAGGAAGGTTTCTCACAAATCACAAGGTCAACTGCCCTTTCATCTGAATCAAACTCACAAGTTTTAATTATTGATATAAATATAGTCTTACAAATGATATTTGTGAACTGTGTTTCAATTATCTCCCTTGAAAATTAATGATCATTATATATTCATTCAGAAATATACCTGAAAGTTATCTATCCAACTTGTCATCAATTAATAACCTAAATTCAAATTACTGGTCATCATTGAAAGTTAACAAGTTTTTTATATTGTAGAAGTCTTTTAAAAGGAGGTCAGCATGAGTCACAGAAAGGTAGCATATACCCTTAAGTACACTGAATTTACATAATCATATACAACAGTACTTTACCATGTGGAAAAAATTAATTAAATCTGTTTTTGACATAGAGAATTTTGCTACTGACCTTAGGTCAGGTGTTTGACCCAACATTAGTGCGTAATTAGGTAGAAGAAGCAAGCTAGGAGCTAATTAAAACTTCGAAGGACCAACAAACCTCCTGGGCGTTCATAACCTCTCATTAATCACTTCTGGTAAAACATTTTGTAGAATTTCTTTTCATCTATGAATTTTTAAATAAATGCAGAATTTTAAAATTAACTGATTCACAGCCAAAAATCATGAATGCACTGCGTCAATCATTCAAACAAATCCTGCGAATATAAAACAAAATAATTCAAACTCCTTTGAATATAACCCGAAATAATTGAAAAACCTTCAAATATAACCATGACTAAGTAATTCAAAAGCCATTCAAACAAATCGTTAAAAATTACCGGGTTCGTTAACTTACCTGTTGAACTCACTCATGTAGATATTGAAAAGCAGGTGAACATAAAATCAAGATCCGAGAAAATCCACCATTTTAGTGTTCACAATACAACAGAACTCGTAATGTATGACAGATGGTCAAATACAAACTGTAAACAAAGTCACGGTATAATAAATATATGTTTATGTAAATACCTACAACTGGTCAGTCCGAATGGTCAGTCAGAGTAGGATGACCATTACGTTAACACAAACATTTAACAAAACATTTTAATTACTTACAAAAACATAGATCTGTGGCTGGCTACTCTACTATATACTAACAAAGAATGTTGTTGATACACATTACAACTGATCTGACCACCACTGACCACCACTGACCACCACTGACCATATATATCATGCTGTCACTGTATGGTAAGTGACTACTCACCATCACAACTAAGTCCACTCGAAGGATTTCCTCCAGTTTTCTGAACAGTGTCAGTTACTTAATCACCGTTTGTGACATCAACCCTTACAGCGAGCACTATTTCTATGTAAATGAACCAATTTATCCCCAAGACATGAACATAACTGATTTTACGTAAGTTATCTGATCAAGGAAATAGACATTTCAAATTTTACTGAACCCGGAATTTTTCATACTTTTCACACAATCCCAGGTCAACAAAATGTTTAACTTGGTTTATAAACTAAACTATGTTTTAGTTTCATGATATCCACTCTTAGATGACCACAGTTTGTATGAAAATAAACTCATCTTTCCACCGAGATATTTAATTTTCTTATTTGTACTTAGATCAAAGATATAATCCCCCTATCATTATTACCACTGCAAAAATATCTCAAGATATTTCATATATATATATAAATCTGAAGGACCTACAATCCCGAATCAATCCCCAACTAAATCCTCCTACCTGTATGGCTCGACAGCTGTTTCTATAGCTCAATACACATCTGTACATATTTGTACACAAACTCAAACCCTGCATCTACAGTAAGTGTATAAACATACCGCCCTTCATCCAGTACAGCTAGCACACATAAGTTAGATAACGATTCTAATATACAGTATGTAATTAAGTGTGTTCACAATGCACATCGCCAGTAACTTAATTAATGGACAAATGTTGGGTATAACTGGGTCTTCCTGTCTGGTCCCCTGGTACGACAAGGACAGGACCTGAAGCTATCGCCCAGCAAAACCTGCCGGGTCCTGAGATGACAGGATCTCGCCACTTATTATACTTCGAGCTCATCCCCAGCCTTCAAATGTGTACAGAAAAATCCCACAAACATGTAGCAACAATTACTCATACATTTAACCAGCTTAAAGTTGACAAAATGCATGATGAAACCTATTTCTGTAATATTTACTTCTTTGATTACATGTTGAAATTCATTTCCATGACCTTGACCTCTACATGCTAAAACTGATTTCAGTGACCTTGACTATTCTTTCTATGACCTTGACCGCTATATGATGAAACTCAATCTGCGGCCTTGACCTCTCCTTATGTCATATGTTTGTGGCTCATATATGATACATATTACACTTTCACCTCCCAAATTGATTATAAACAAAATTTAAAAAATAAAAAAATAATGGAAGTCAAAAAATGACCTTTGGCCTTTTGATAAGCACTTACTACAACCTCAGGGACAATTTTGGAATAGTTCCGACGGGGATATCTATCTTTGTGGCATTTTCCAAGTCTAGGAACATTAGTATCACATGATTACAGCATTCTGATTAATTTTCTGTTGTAGCTGTGTTCATAGCACTAGCAATAGATAAGACAACTCTACCTAGCTGACTGCTGTATGAAGATGAAGAGGCATCTGATGGAGTGTCCATCTCTTACAATTGTTATTCCGCTGTAGAAACAAGTCCTATTAAGGAAGATTTTGTAAAGGTTGCCATGACCTTACTAAGAATCATTTGACCTCTTGTTATACAGACAGAATTTGTTTACAGCCGAACATTTCCAAGCCATTAACTCAGTTGTACGGTTTTGTTAATCTTGAGAGAAGACCTAGATTGAGCCTATCAATAAGCCCAAATCTGAAGCCAGCAGGTCAGCAAAGACTGTGATCTTAAGATCTTTATCAGAAACCTGTTAAACAAGACACATTAGACAATTTGACATTAGATGTAATTATTCAAGGAATTTGGAGGTACCCAAAGGATCAAAAATGATTTTTATAATTTTAGTGGCAGATAAGGAATCGGACACCAACATGGAAGGTCTGCTGATTAATCTAAAGCGAAAATAAAAACTTTTTACTGTGGTTATTTTATAAAAGGAATAAACTTTGGTGACATATTTAAAAGGAACAAAAAGACGGATTTGAAAGATTATGTAATAGCTAAATTAAAACATTTCCAAGGGAGATAACTCTAACACAATATCACAGGTATACTGTTGTAGGTAACACATAGTATATATCCTTTGTTTTATCACTGTCCACATCCATAACATTATGACTGTTTCACTTATATAATAACTTTGCATATACTTTTATCATTGTCTTTATCAAATATATGTAAAATAATATATATAAATGCTAGACTAATTATACCCAGAAGATATGATAAGTAAATATGAATGTTGAAATTTAAGCCATCCCACCCCTGAGTTGTCAACATTGATAGCTAATCGTTCTGGCAGTCAACATTTACCATCTTGGACTGTGACCATTGACAGCCAAATTCCTTTGAGCTGTTTACATTTACTGACAATCCTTTCTTGCAGCCTTGATAGCCAACCCCCTCCTGTAAGCTGTGAACTTTGACAGCCAACTCTACCGTAAAAGTCAATGTTGACAGCCATTCCTTCCCCGAGTTGTGAACATCAGCAGCCAGCCCCTTCTGGCGATAAACATTAATTGCCCCTCCTGGACTGTAAACATTGACAGTCAAATTCCTTTGAGCTGTTAACATTCACAGTCCCTTTTTGCAGCCTTGATAGCCACCCCCTCCCCTGAGTGCCACCCCCTCTCTTAAGTGCCACCCCCTCCCCTGAGTGCCACCCCTCCCCTAAGTTCCACTCCCCTCCCCTGAGTTTCGAGCACTCACAGGCAGCTCTACCATGAGGCGTTAATGTTGACAGCCACCCCCTCCCTGACTGGCACACCACTTAGCACAGTTATAATACAGCCCCAAATGTTTGCCATGATAATGACACTTTGCAGTCCTGATACCACTCAAGTACAAGCGGCTGAGAAGATCATTGAACACTTTACAGAAAGGTTTCTTGTAATGAGAAGTGTATCCGAAGTATTATAGGAATCAAAAGGAAGGACCCCTGACACCTATAGCAGGAAACAGACCCTATTTAATCATGCCAGATGCTTTGGAAGTGAGACTTTGGTCCTACACAGTTTCTGGATGATTCAGAAACAAAACTCTTACGTGATTTTTGCGGACAAAATCTGATTTAGAAATCTATATTTCCATCTTGATCTAAATACATGGAATTAAGATTGACCTTTTTCCAATTGATTTGAAAGATTGATCTAAAGATAAACTTGATCTATTTTACAACAATTATGAAACACGTTATTTCAACTTCAATCGTTCAAGATGTTAAGGCGAGGGGGGGGGGTCATAATGAGGGAGGACCAGCATACCCAGACCACATGACCGGCCAGGTGACCTAACACCTTTTCACAACTCGTCAGGGAATGGAACGCCATCCACTGTGCTACCCGACCTCTCTAAAAACGATGATATAAATGTACATAAGAAGTCATAATTTGATTTTTTTCTGGATGTTCTAGATGTTCTAGATACCATACACATCCGGTTTTTAAAAGTTCGATTAAATAACACTGATACAGGTCAACGAAGATGAATAGAACCATACGGTCAGGTCCTCAAACAGCCTGTTGTTGACCAAGAAACCTGTTACCTCGGCCAAACAAGCCTCATTGATTTCTAGCAAGATGACACCAATGGTCTTCAACTGACATGATAGTGGTCATTAACTTACTGGCCAGATCCGATACTGACCATTGGTCAAGTAAATAGTGACCATTGCAAATGAGCTGTAAGAAATCAATGAGAAGGGTATCAGCCCACTTCCATTCAGAGACAGTTACTGTTGAAAAGAAAAATACTTGCAACATTCACTGTCGGCCTGGTTAACTTCAAAATCTTAGCAAAACGTTCTGACACTTTAATTTTTACGAAATTGACGTAGAATTTACGTTTTGAAATCAATTTGTTGCTTATTAACGAAAATTCCATAGAGAAAAACTAGATTTATACATATTTCTGTGGAACATCAATAAATGTAAATCCGACAGGAAATAACCAGGCCTCACACAAGGGAGCCGCCATAAAACTCCATTGATTTTGCTGTAGAAGGATGAGGGATCATTGGTTTTCAATTGTAAATTGTAATAATACTACTTCCTGTTGTAGCACGAACACCAAAGGCGAGCTGTGAAACAGAATTACTGTCAACAATGTCAACGTCTAATGTTAACCCGGCTGTAAACACCCCGGTACCAGGGATATACATAATGTCTGCCTGAGTTCTAGGTTTATTATCCAACAGCGACAGCTAATAGAAACATTCTATAGGGGTGTTCAATAAAACAGGGCTATTTCAGCAGATACCACCCTTGTGACTGCAAAGTAACAAAAAGACAGAAACTTGTATAATCTGACATTCTGACAACAATATTGCTGGAAATAAGACAATAGTTAAGATAGAACCCTGTATAATCTGATACTGAGAACAAGAGAGAGAAACCTGTCAAATTTGAAACTCTGAGAACATCATAATTAGAGATAGACAACAGGACAGAAACCTGTTTAATCTGACATACACTGAATACAATACATTCAGAAATAAAACAGAAATTTGTTCAATCTGACATAGTCTGAGAACAATATAATTATGAATAAGACAGGAACCTGTATAATCCGACACTCTAAGAACGATAGTTAGAAATGTACAATGAGAACAACATAATTAGAAATAAGATAATTAGACAGAAACCTGTGTAATCTGACATACCAAGAACAATATTTTTTTTAGGAATAAGAAAGGAGCTTGCTTAATCTGACAAACACGGAAACAATATGGCGGGAAATTATACAGAAATCACCAAGTAGAGATACAACAGAAACCTGTTGAATCCGACAAACACTGAACAAAAATGTTGTTAGAAACAGAAACTTGTGTAATCCACCACAAAAACCTGTGACATGAAATAAAACCTGAGAAAAACTAACAAGGAAAACCATGGAAACCTTAGATTTTATTGCCGCGGGCTTGTGTACATGTTGTCTGATGTAAAAAAGTTATACATGTAAAAGAAATAAAAACAAAATAATTTTCAGTTCTATTTTCTGAAAAATAAAATGGTTTAATACATGAAAATTGGCCCATTGCCAGTCCACTTCCTCATTATCAAAATTCGTTTTTTAAATTTTCTGTAAAAAGTCTGATATTTTTCACATTTCAGCATGCAAATATCTTACAAGATAAACAAAATATCAAAATGATTTAAATCCTTATATTTCAGAGTTGAACCAATGATTGACATCCCAAACCTGTTTTTATAACCCTATGACATTGTGCCCATTCTTTGACATATTACATTATTCCCTGTCTTTTTTTGAAATAACAAAGAACCTGTGACATATATATATGACATACATGGATGTAGTGCAATGATATGACATTGTCCTGGGGCCTCTGACATGACAAATTGCTGTGACATATACAATTGTTCCTGGTCTCTGACGTATGACATTGTTCCTGGTCTCTGACGTATGACATTGTTCCTGGTCTATGACATATGATATATTGTTCCTGGCCAATGACATATGACATTGTGCCTAGACTATGACATTTGACATTGTGCCAAGCCTCTGACGTTTGACATTGTGCCCAGCCTATGACACATGACATTGTGTCCAGCCTAGCTATGACATGACATTGTGCCCAGCCTATGACATGACATTACGCCCAGCCTATGACACATGACATTCTGTCCAGCCTATGACATGACATTGTGCCCAGCCTAGCTATGACATGACATTGTGCCCAGCCTATGACATGACATTGTGCCCAGCCTATGACATGACATTGTGCCCGTCCTACAACATTTAAGTCCCTTACCCGCCAGAGCCTGTTCTAACCTGTCCAGCCTCTCCATGTCAGTCACGAAGATATCTGACGTCATGATTTCCTCTCTTTAGTATCCACGCTAAATGGCCTTTTGGATGCAAAACTAACGACTCACTTTACTAAAACTCTACATGCAAACATCACAGACGTGAAATACAACAAAACATGCTACCACACATACAACAATAAATTCAGCAACCCAATCACTTTTACTTTGAGCCTACTTGAGGCGATATTTTTCCGCTCGTTTCCTGACTATTGTTCTTTCAGCAAAGGGCCTTTGTTTATTTGCGGCAGACTCAATCTCTTGCACCAGAGTGGGCCATCCCCCTCCTAATACACAGCATGTACACATTTTTAAACAGGAAAACCTCTGGCTAGTGTTTGTATATATTTCTACATTCCATCAGCAAATGTATCTGATGTGATAACAAAAAACAAACTTTCAGGCTGGGTGTTCCTATTTATCAGCAATTGAGCTGGTAAAGGCCATTAGAATATAATTCTGTGTGGGAGCATTTTCTTGTATCTACTCCATTACATCAGCATTGGGTACCTCATTGTTTGTGTGTGGGTATATGTAACCCCCCATACAGGTAACATGTGTAATCGTATGTGTTATGTACCTCATTGTTTGTGTGTGGGTATATGTAACCCCCCATAAAGGTAACATGTGTAATCGTATGTGTTATGTACCTCATTGTTTGTGTGTGGGTATATGCATGTATACCCCCATATAGGTAACACGTGTAATCGTATGTGTTATGTATATCTTTGCAAAATCATGTAAATCCCCCCTTTTTTTTAGGTGTACATTACTTTATTTCCTGCAGGTTTTATTTGTGAATACTTGAATTTTCAGTTGAGACTATACTATTTCAAAACAATTAAATTCACTATTGATGGAATAATTATTTGTCGAGTCAATTTCCTAAATGGAACTCCTCATTAATCAATGTGAAAATTATCTCTTCCTCGAAAAATGAAGCCATTTATTAACAATAGCTTAATTTCCGGAAATCTGTGTTAAAATCCTGTATATTGAAATCACAACTCAGCAATTATTTATTTGTAACACAATATGACCTTGATTAGTCAAAAGGATGCAACGGTATTAATAACAGCAACATGCAGCACTGAAAACAATCAAACCTTTGTAATGAACACAGAAATAAACACCACTGATTTTATTACGTACATTTAATACAACAATATATTAATAGAATACTAAACTTTTTTCGCTTTTTCGAAACAACAAATTGATCATGCTACTTAACAACAATGTGAATTAAAACTACGGATGCTTCAAACAAACACCGAACAAATGTTCTGTAAAAGTGCACGTTCATACTGGTGTCACAACAACAAAGTGAAAAACGGGTCATGTGACTTACAAACGGCAGAAGACGTCCCAGTGCCAAGAGCAGCTTCCGTGGGCAAAGTCAAAATCAGCTGTTATTAATGGTAGAAAAAACACTTCATAGTACAGTTACCCACTGTCAGCTGTTATTAATGGTAGAAAAAACACTTCATAGTACAGTTACTGGGCAAAGTCAAAATCAGCTGTTATTAATGGTAGAAAAAACACTTCAAATAGTACAGTTACTGGGCAAAGTCAAAATCAGCTGTTATTATTGTAGAAAAAACACTTCAAATAGTACAGTTACCCACTGTAAGTGATCTGACAGCAGTCACCGTCCCCTTAACTATGTACAGTTACCCACTGTAAGTGATCTGACAGCAGTCACCGTCCCCTTAACTATGTACAGTTACCCACTGTAAGTGAT
>JAUMHH010214057.1:0-12554 GCA_032359455.1 Chlamys rubida | reverse complement strand
GCGCGGTTGGCGTTGTTGATAACGCACTCGCCTTTCACCAAGGCGATCGGAGTCACCTGCCTGTCCACATGGCTTTCTCCGGGTACTCCAGTGTCCTTCCACATTAAGAACCCTGTGTGCTAATATCCGGACCAACAAGAGTGATTAATGTAAGTTGTTATTACTTGTTTCATAATTGTTGTAAAATAAATAAAGTGTAAAATAGGGTGTATACAATGTATCTGTTTAGTACATATATGGTGAATACATTTGATTTGCTTTACACAGTATGTTGTTGATGTTAACTATAAACATAGATGGGTCTTGTTTGTATCTTTATTTTTTTCAGGTGTTAAACGCCTTCGCAACAACAAATAAACAAATATTATATAAAGAAGGTGGTTAGGGAGACACCTTCAGAAGGAAAGCGTAACACAAAAAAGAAAAGAAAGAAGCCTCAAGTCCTTCGCAATAGGAGATCAATTTCGGTTTCTCACAAATCCCTTAAACCTACAAAAAATTGGTTGACAAATTAAGAATCCTGCCTCTGTGATTGAGATTTGACTATTTCGCGAATTGCTTCAATACATATTGACATTGCAATAACAATTCTGACAAAGTGGTGCAATCTTGCTTAGAAATTTGATCATAAAATGACAACCGAGTATGTATGTGACGTAACATTTAATGCTGAGCTCATCTTCGACAAGCAGAAAGGACAGAATGAATACATGATACACGCATAGCACGTCAAGACGTGAAACGTTTGAACAAATATGCTTACGGTCATAGGAACGGGAGCGATAAATACAACATAAATTTAGATATGTACGTTAATCTTTAATATTAGTACCATTTGGGTAATATATGTCAAACTAAGGACATCTGCGTTCTCCCAAATCATTTTATCTGGCCTATATGGACCAAAACATTGTTCCAAACAAACGTCTGTTGAATCTAAATATGGTCTTTGGAAGCACCATGCGGAGTATTAGGTAGCCAGCTAAATGTGAGCGGAAGGCCACATCAGGCATCTGGGGATGTAATTGAAATCAATGCCGCACACACCAAGCTTATTTGACTGCTGTGGAGGATATCCGTGTTCAGAGTAATCACTTGGAATACTGTTTGTCTTGAATCACAGAAACATTGTAAATGGTGCTACATATATATAGACTCAGACAATTTTATCTCACCCGTTTAAGGGATTTCAAACCGGAAGTTATATGGAAGTAACACATATGGTTAGCTTTGTATGGCTAATATCAACAGTTTATTCAGCATTGTCAAATGTTACTTATAAGTCTTCGGAAAGTTCCTACACATAGTAACAGGGGTGTTCCTGTATTCCCCTATATTGACAGAAATGAATGGAAAGACAGGAACTAACAGCTATATGAAACTATCCTCCTTACTGATTATAAGGGTTAAGCATGACTTATGAGACTTTTAATATAACATTGGTGTGGCAGATTTATCTTAAGAGGCTGTGAGAGAAGGTGCTATTTGCTGGGCGCACCTGCTATGTACTATATTCAGCAGTCTTTAAAACCTTCCATGACACTTTTATCGTAATTTCATCGATATAATGTGTCTTTAACCTTTAAATGTATTATTTATTCTATATCAAATTCAATAATTGAATATGATAGCGTTGATAGGTCAGTTCAACTTTGTATAGTTAACAGTTAAGTGAAATTGGCTGTTCTCTCGTGTGTTGTAGATACAAAGTGCACTACCCAACGGTAACAAGCGGGAAGTATAAATTTGAAATTTTGACTTTTTAAAACGCAAATAACTGTCAACCTACGTCAGACCTCCTGGTGTAGATGCCTCATTTTTCACAATCAAAATGCGGTATTTCTTATAATAAAGTTTATCTATTTTACCCTGCTATATCTAGACAGTTTATATCTTAAATAATGTATATCTGATTAAGCAGATAAGATTCAATTTATGTCTATAGTTATTTTAAAAATTCAGATATCATTATTTCATTTCTATATCAGGCATGCATTTTAAATGTAAACCATAGAAAACTAAACATTTTCGTTGTGGTAAACTTGCTAAACGGTTTCTCTTCAGACTGGATATCATGAGTATTGATAGATAGTTCTCATGATATGTTAATTGCATTTTCTTTCCAATACCCCCTAGGGAAATAACCCCTATATCATCTTCGAATCGTTCTGCCCAGTCCGACAACTTCTGCATATGTTATACTACGATTTTAAATCAAATCAGCAGGACCGAGAACACATGAGATTCTTCCAAGCATTCCCCTAATCGGATCAGTAGACAAGCTGTATCTGTTGGACGGTCGCCGATACTGGTCGTAATGCATCCCTAATCACTCGACCTCACAAGTGTGGCCCCATGTGTACTGAAGGACAGCGCTACAGGACAAGTATCTGCTTTAGCATTACGGTGACCCGCTGAGTCCTTATTTTCGCATACATAGATGATACGTAGAATAATTGGTCAGAGTTCATGTCTTTTACTTTACCTTCGTGACCTCTGGATTGTATCACTTATGTTGAACTGTTTGGGTCCTATGCATACAGATTCATTTTAGTACATAACTAAACTACGCTTTTCTTATTTTCCGGATACGGTCACTTGGTTTAAATACTTTATTATATATTCTTTTACCAGTTTGATTAAATCGTCTACTCGTAATCTGTATTTTTTACATAGAAGAGAATATGAGTTAAGTACATGTATAAACATTTGTGCGTGTTAGTCTCGCGAAATTTCATCAACTAGCAGTAATTAACTGCATGTAACTTCAATAGCGCAGCATTGTAAAGATGCCTTTACTACTGTGGTATTCATGGTGAAATAACTTAAAGGGGTATTCTATCTTACTTCGACATCCGTGCTCCTCCTTACAAAAAACATGTAGGACGAAGTTTATGAACGGGAATTCTAATAAAATGAATCTATTGATTAAGCACATAAAAAATGAAAAAAATGCCACAAATGCAAACGATGCAATTTGATGAAGACCATGGCCTTGTGTTATGGTCGCCATCAACATCGCTTCGGGAATTTGTTTTTTTCTTTATGTGATATTAGTGTACCTCGTTGTTTCGTTGTCGCTTTTCTGGTTTTTACGTTACATAGCATTGATGTGACGTTCATTAAAATGACTGGTATCTTCAATGAAGTAGAACACGCTTACCCTTCAGGAGCACAGATATTTCTACTCTTTGCACTGTTTAAAGGGTTTCAATATTAATCTTCCTTTGTTCATTATTTGCCCTATAATGAGCAATTTTGAATTAAAATTGCCGTTTTGCTGCCTTTTATTTTTCTTGTTTGTTCTTTAGCTGAACACAGGTAATTCTGAGTCATATACAGAATATAACTTAAAGGAGATACATAGAAGAGTATGGGCGGATTGGTCGAGTTGTTAACACTCCGGCCTTCCACGCAGGCGACCGGGGATCGATCCTCGAAGTCGTCGTACGCATGGAATATGCAGAGAAAGTGTTTTTCTCCTGCCCACACAACTCCAACAACCAAGATGGAGTATAACATGGTCTGGGGTGGATGTTGCGGTATCTGTGCTGTTGCATTCAAGTGCGGTGGCACTATAAATGATACCGTTGGAAGCACGGTCCTACTATAAACAGAACACAATACATCTCCAGCACACACGCAGGCAACACACAAATCCCTCAAAATTGTATTGTTTAATGTATATGCTAATTGTATTGTTACATGAATTGTATATCTATGTACTGTAAAGCGCTTTAGCGTGGCTTATTGTAGCTAGATAGGGCGCTATATAAAATGTTGTATATTATTATTCTTAAGTGTACAGTGTAGATCTAGCAAACTATCTATTTAAGTGTATATTCTGTCAGTATTTGATTTCTGTCCATCAGAGTAGATTTCAGCGTTTCTGTAAGAAAAAACAACTGGTCATTTTAAATGCATAAAATGGAAAATTGCTGGTTTATCATTCCATTATATTCAAATCTTTCTGTGCTACGTGTCGTTAAAAAGTATACATTAAAACCTAAACCGAAAAATCTGAAAATGCTTCTACAACATAAATGTGTACCAAAACATTTAAACAGCATGTCTATATGCTCCATGCTGTCATTGTAAGAAATTTGATTAATCAAAGGTGCTAGAAGTACTGGCGACAACCTTTGTTCAGCTTTTACGTAATGAGTTTTAAAAACGTTATTTTTCAGCTGTATGTGAAATAGTATAGAACCATATAGATGATAAAAATGAAGTTAACATACTGAAAATTGTGAACAGATCTCAGTGCACCATTAAAGTAGCTGATCGTTTATATTGTTGTCGATTGTTTCTTTTTCCAATGTGTATGTTGTCTTTTTGTACAAGGTGACGATACATGTGTGATTGGCACTATTCATAATCGTACTGAAAACGGCAATAGATAATTATGATTCTCGTGATAACGTAAACCTTAACATGCAACACAATCCTATTTCAATAAAATTTAATGAAAAATAACAAAACGACTTTGTTTAGACAAGTAAGTATGATATAGGCGTGGAACCATGTTCAAATAAAATACATAATGTAAAAAACTCTCATCTATAATGGAATACAAGGATATGTCATGAAATCCTAATTAAAAAATACAAATGGACAAGGATAACTGTCTATTTAAACATGATCATAATAACAATTACCGAATGTTTAATTTATATAGGCATACATATACATAACAATTGTAATATACTAGTGATTGTTACGGAACAATCACATCATTATCCTGGTGTAATGTGTAAAAATGTGTTGAAATTTCGGGTTAGAATATTAATAGTGAGAATTGATATTGAGCTAGTCAGTCAAAATCTCGAGTAAATATAACGAAAAACAAATCGTGACTTCCTCACTGCTCCCTAGTATACCATCAATATTATAGTTTTAATGGTGTCTTTATATAAAATAAGATTATTTAAGATTCTAGTATAAAATCGAAGCAATTCAATTTCAAATATCATGTATTTCTATGATTGTGTGTGAATTGACATTTCCATAAATTCATAAAATAAATGTTTTAGATATTGCAAAATGATATGATAATAACATAACAAGTTATTGGATTCGTTTTCATTTTGTATTAAAATGAAACTTTTCTTAAAAACTTATTGTAGGAAACAGTTTGTTAGCCCATAAGGTACAATATAATAGTTTTCAGTATACATGTTTATATCATTGCAGTATGAACTTCAATAAACTGTTTACCACTAACTAAATCCCACAAGGTTTACATTTAATTTCCCACTCGCTCCTGATATTATCTGCAGTGAATAAAAATAACACGAACTGTCAATGTTGTTTGTAAACAATAAGCACGAATTTATCTGTGACCGCTGAGGTGTGAGAGAGGAGAACGTAAAGTAACAAATGACGTAAAACAATGTCCCCGAAGACATGTCTCAATTATGTGATAGTCAATAAAAGATAGATATTCAGTTATGTTGAGCTGACATAAAAGCCAACGATCGGTTAATAAAACACAATCTAACGGCACCACGCACGGGAAGTTACGACAATAAACAAGAAGGTCCTGTTGTCAGCAAGGACGTTGTCGCTCTTAATGAAGTCAACGCCGAGGTCGCACAGGGCCAGCTACTGGTGCCAATAAAGTTATATTAGCCAGAAAACAGCACGGGAATTAAACCGTGCAGGGAGTTCAATCCCCCAAGGCCTCATATAAATCTCGTAAAGTCTGTGGCTTCGTGAGGAGCATCCGAATGGGAAACAATAGAGTTGACATTTTGGTCACTTTTTTTCCCCATTTTCAAAGCTAAAATATAAAAATAATCTATAAATACACGATTGCCGTTGTATAGCTCACAGCATTCATATTGTTCGTATGCCTCACACATTTTAAGCAGTTATACATTGTTCGTGTAACAACACTGATGTTGCATGCATCACAACAATAATGTAGCTGTATGTCTTACAAAGACAAATGCGGTTATATTTCTCATACAAACACTTTAGCTGTAATCCTAACTTCACTAATGTAGTTGTTACGTTTCGCATCCATCACTTATATCGTTGTAGGACTCACAGCACATATATATACTTTACATCTTAAAAAAACTAATGTTTATATCTTTTTTCCGAAAAATTATGTTATTACAAAAATAAATATACTATTTTATATTATAGACACTAACGAAGTTGTTTACAGTATCTCAAAACACTAATGTAATTATACATATTACACTAGTGTATTTGTACCTCCCACAACACTATTGTAACCACATACCTAGCAGAATTAATATAAGTGTGTACATTTTTATTTTTGTCTTCGACCCTGATGTAAAAACACAAATAAATACAGCTGACTAAACCTTGAAGAGGTCATTAGATGAACATGACATTAAAGTAAAACGTGTGCTAAATTCCAACACTATCCTAAACTTAACTAACCCACATATTTCGGGATGATTTAATTTTCCATTTTAATCAAATGTTTATTCCAAGATAAAAACACGTATATATTAACAAGACTTTAAATGTCATTGCTTGATCCAAAATAATGTTTTGATCATAATTCCTTACATGGTGACGTCATGACCTTCAGCAGTTGTTAGGTTTAGTTATATATCTGTATAAAATGCAGTCTTCGTTTCCAAAAGACAAACATGTGATATTCAAAACATAACGTTAACCTGATAGGAAAAACAGTTCCAAATTTCGGGATAACTAGTCGTCATATTAACCTCATTTTCGATAGCTATTTGCGAAAATAAGTCATGAGTTTCATGCAATTTATTATTAACTAACTCGAGTCCTCCTTCGGAAACTGCTAAAGAAAAATGATACACATAATGGCGCTATGAACTGAGAAATGCGCCCTATATTTTACAATGTTACTGTACATTGCCATGTCGCCATTCTCACTTTCGTGGTAGATTTATGGTATAATCTAAACACAGTTGATGTTGTTATAAAAAACATATTTCAGATTTAAAATTACAAAAGTATAAATAGATAGTTTTACACATTGTTTAAAAAAGAAATCCGTCAGTTATCATGTGACATATAAAATTACCTTAGATTTGGTAACATTATATTTCATTATACATAGCATTCGATTCGCAGCCAGCCGAAAGGATATGCTTTAACATCGGAAAAAGAAACAGTAACAGATATCCGGTCATGCGTTTTCCAGTACTGGTGTCTCCTGTTAGAGGGCTCCGGTCATGAGTCTTCCCGTACTGTTGTCTCCTGTTAGAGGGCTTCGGTCATGAGTCTTCCCGTACTGGTGTCTCCTGTTAGAGGGCTCCGGTCATGAGTCTTCCCGTACTGGTGTCTCCTGTTAGAGGGCTCCGGTCATGAGTCTACCCGTACTGTTGTCTCCTGTTAGAGGGCTCCGGTGATGAGTCTTCCCGTGCTGAATGTTCCCGTCATAATGAAACATACGTAGGTCATGTAATGAATATATTGTTTAGAAGGGATCTTGTAACATTCACTTCTATGAAACAACACATGAACAATCAATGGTTTAGTGATAGACACTCGTAAGTAAGATATTCAATTGAAATTTTGTTATAAAATGTGCGTTAATGTATTGTAATATGATCATGTGATAGCGAAACATATATTATCATGCACTGTAGTATACCAACAATAGTTTAACTTACTGTTTACGGGTTTTGTATTCCTTCGTTTTTCTTTCGTGTTATTTACACCTTTGATTGTTTTTTTAATATCTTACTTGTTCAGTGAACGATATGTTACATGTAATACAATATAAAAATGAAGTGGCAAGAGTAATAACACAGTGTTATTTTTATAAACATGATTTATTACACAAACAACATTAACAGTTAACCATTCTATTACATTCTACAGACATTCAGAAAATATACTCGTTCATAATATAACAACTCGTAATTCATTTTCAAATAAATATATAGACACATATATCTTAACAAATACACAATCATGATTATGTTGAATGAACAATTCCTCCAAGAAATAATACGATTTGAAGATTCCATTATAACACACAAATCAACATTTATACAAATCTTTATAACAGATTCATGTTCAAAACTTAAATTCACAATTCTTGTCATGATCATTAAGAAGCTAAAATACAAAAAAAAGAAAGTTAATTTGTTTAAACATGTGTCGGTATCCCCGTGAAAATACTGATATGGAATTGTTAAATATCGATGTAAACTCAAAACATCAGTAAATGGAATAACCAATTAAACAGTAGGATCTGTTTTATGTCCTCGTCAGAACCTTATCGTGCTGATCGTAATAGACTAGGAAGTAAACAAATGCGGATGTGGCTCAGGGATCATGACACATTTAACGTTCAAATGAAATATGTCATTACATTAAATTGTACAAAAAGTTAACATTTGTTTGAACGTGAAGTTAAGTCTGTTTGATGAGCACGTGACAGTGTTACACAAACTGTACTTAGCAGTAAATCTAGTATAGCACTTAACATGTGAAGTCCTGCAGTAATTAAAGTACTAAAGTTGAATTATGATAAATACTAGAGAAAGGTACGGATGTTTAACGTGTCATGGGGAAAATAATACAATAATATAGTAGCTTGGAAACCAGCATGTCTTTGTTAAGCTCCGCTGTCTATTTTTATTTATAATGGTTTCCGTGTTGAATATTAATCGAGATATCGTCAATGTGAGATGGCACTATGATATATATTTTGTGTCTGTGAGATGCCACTTTGATATAGTTTTTGTCTGTGAGATGACGCTATGATATAGTGTTTGTGTCTGTGAGATGACGCTATGATATAGTGTTTGTGTCTGTGAGATGGCATTGTTATATAAATGTTGTCTGTGAAATGACACTATGTTATAGATTTTTGTGTCTGTGAGATGACGCTATGATATAGTGTTTCTGTCTGTGAGATGAAACTATGATATAGTTTTTGTGTCTGTAAGATGACATTGTTATATAAATGTTGTCTGTGAGATGACACTTTAATATAGTTTTTTTCCCTGGGAGATGACATAGTTAAATTAATGTTTGTATGTGAAATGACACTTTGATATAGTGTTTGTGTCTGTGAGATGACGCTATGATATGTATTTTGAGTGTATGAGTTGACACTGTGATATAGTTGTTTGTGTCTGTGAGATGACGCTATGTTATATATTTTGAGTGTATAAGATGACACTGTGATATAGTTATTTGTGTCTGTGAGATGACGCTTTGATATAGTTTTTGTGTCTGTGAGATGACGCTATGATATATATTTTGAGTGTATGAGATGACACTGTGGTATAGTTGTTTGTGTCTGTGATATGACGCTATGATATACATTTTGAGTGTATGAGATGACACTGTGATATAGTTGTTTGTGTCTGTGAGATGACGCTATGATGTATACTTTGAGTGTGTGAGATGACACTTTGATACAGTTGTTTGTGTCTGTGAGATGACGCTATGATATATATTTTGAGTGTATGAGATGACACTGGGATATAGTTGTTTGTGTCTGTGAGATGACGCTATGATATATATATTTGAGTGTATGAGATGACACTGTGATATAGTTGTTTGTGTCTGTGAGATGACGTTATAATATATACTTTGAGTGTATGAGATGACACTGTGATATGGTTGTTTGTGTCTGTGAGATGACACTAGTGAACATACATGTCTTCTGTATTACTACATTGATAAAATATAGGTGGTTACATTAGAATAGATACATTAAGCAAACACAATGTAGAAATGTAAACACTGATGATTTAATTATCCGAACGATCCAATCAGTCCTTTTGACAGGTTCAAATAATCGATTTCTTAGGGTATGAAATACGACGAAAGATCAACTACCACAAACAAACTATGTATCACACACACTGTATACGACAGGCGAGCTATGTTTACGTCATTTACCATAGGTATGGTACAATTTCACAATACATTTAGATACTGTATGTTTAGGTATAGAAGTAGTACTCAATTTGTAATATAAATTCGGCCCATTACGGTTCACGTATTACATTGTAATACCTGTTATACTGTGTTTCAGGTGATTGGAACTTCATTCACGTCAGCGTGCGTATATTGTTTTGCCTTCAAACAGTCTTACATTCCGTATTGTCTTTAAATGTTTGTTCCTACATCGACTGAGAGACAGTATGATTAACCATTGTTGTCCTATCACGGCGGAAGAGTTACGTGTACACATATTTGGTAACGTACAACACTCGATCAAACGATATTCACGCTTAAGAAAGCGCCAATCTCTACCAGAGAAAAACCACTTTAACTAATTAGTTCATTATGAACGAACACGTGCGTTCTATCCTTTGAATGTATCAAGCGCGTTCTGGCCAAAGGTAAGTCACCACGTGATCGCTCTGCTGGCCAGTCACTGGGTCTGACTCTCCTTGTCGACGTATAAGTTACTCTCGTCGTCGTTGACAGATCCCTTGCTGCCTGACTTTGGCACCTGATGAGTGTTATCAGTACTTGTTATCATGGTAGCCATTTCGTACTTATCTCCTTTAGGTGTTTTGCACGAGTCGTTACGCCATTGTTTGCTTTTCGCAGGAACGCTACTTTCTCTGGTATATATGCTACGATCCATGTCTGCTCGACCCAGACATTTGAATGCTTTCGCAAAACTGCGACGAAAGTTGTCGCTTAGGAAAGCGTAAAGTACTGGATTAAGCATACTGTTTGCATTTGTGAGGACAGTAAAAAAACTAAACAAGTAAACACGCCACTCTGGTAAGCTGAATCCGCTTTTCATGAATGTGAGGTGAACTTGGAATCCCCAGTAGGGAAGCCAACAAATTATGTACACAAAGATCACGGTAAGAACCATCCGGGTCACTTTCCTGTGTGTTCTCCTCTTTTCCTTCGATTTGATAACAGGTCCGACCGTACGTAAGCGGAGAATGACGGATAGGTAAAGAACGGATATCATAGACACAGGAATGGCAAAACCAAGCAGGAACGTGTACCAAGTAAACGCTTTGCTAGCTGGTATGAGCTGTCCTTTTGGCCAGACGATGGTGCAGGTTTCATGTGACGGATTGTCCATGTCCTGCTGAACAGTCGTCGAGTACAGAATGATGGGTAACATCACCAGGAAGGATATTGACCAGAGACATAGGCACACAAAAAACGCGATATTTGTGGTCCGGTACTGGCTTGACCGCACCGGATGACAGACCGCCAGATATCGGTCACCGCTCAGAGCGGTCAGTGTAAAGATTCCTGTGAATAGGTTGATGGACACCAGGACAAAGAAAATTTTACACATGGCTGCACCAAATGGCCAGTAATGTAGAATAGAAGTTGTTATCAGAAACGGTAAACTCATGAGAAAGAACGCGTCAGATATGGCCAAATTTAAAATGTATAAGTTTGTCACAGTCTTCATTTTAGCAAACCGAAGAACAACATATATCACCAATCCATTTCCAATCAGACCGATAAAACATATTAAAGAGTATGACGTCACAAGTATAACAGTCATGCTGGAAATAGAGGCAGGCAAGCCCATAGTGACGTTGGCCACGGATGTGGTGTTGTCTTCTTCATCACAGTACTCGAGGAAGTCATACTCATATGACGTGTTACTGGAGTTGGTGAGCGCCATATCTATCGTGACAAGTGACTGTGATGTTATCGATGAGTATGTGAGTGCCCCAAACACTCGGATGCCCTGTAATTTAAAACAAAAGTCAATTACATTCTTGAATAACAGTACTCTCAATACACAAAAAACTATCGTGAAACATTCGTTTGGACCCTGTTCTGAAGCGAATTATTGCATTTTTATTAAATTATGGATTACACAGCTTTAAGGAATAAACTCGTTTTGTACTGTAGTCTGTAACACTTAGTACACATTAAGTGGATATAGTCTTACAATAAACGTTGTTTAGCTGCCTTATTAAGGTTGTACAAACCATCCTCGGTGACGTTTTCCCCTTTTGTTACGATTGTGCATAACATACTCTCTGGGCTTGATTTTTTCAATTACACACAATTCACTCTCGAAAAAGATTTCTTAGTCTTTATTAACCAAACTATGGTTCTAAAGCTATCTATAGCACTTCCTTACTACTATATTACTAATTATCTACAAAATCATCTGTATATGTATTTCTTAGTGTGAGTGTGTACATCACTTAGATAAGAGGTCTTAAAGTGTACATGCATACGCTCAATACATACATTTTCATATATTTAAAAACAATATGGCGGTGCTGTTAGGAATTTAAGTATACATCAAAAAAATAACGATGTCACAATATGAGATAATTTAAATGCATGTTTAAAGAGTGTCAGCATGAAAAAGTAAAGAAACGAAAATATCTTGGGTTATAAGTGTTGCAACGGGGGCAGCATAACATTGTGCTCACGTTACCCTTACACCTACGATCATGTTGTGCGATACAAAATGCCAATTGTTGGGTATTGTTCCGATAGCCATCAGTTGTGGATACAGCAATTGTAG
This sequence comes from Chlamys rubida, assembly GCA_032359455.1. Taxonomy (NCBI): domain Eukaryota; kingdom Metazoa; phylum Mollusca; class Bivalvia; order Pectinida; family Pectinidae; genus Chlamys; species Chlamys rubida. The sequence continues at coordinate 88 of JAUMHH010214057.1, read as the reverse complement.
TATGTGTCTGTAAACGTATTCCGTCTTTGCGTATTGCAGAGTTATCTTCTCTTGTGAGCAGGTATTGATTGTTACGTCATTTGTTTGT
>JAUMHH010214046.1:0-12554 GCA_032359455.1 Chlamys rubida | reverse complement strand
GCCAAATTTTAACTTTCATTTTTTTGGTCAAAACGCCAAATATTATGCCCGCCAAAATTTCCCGCTATACGGTATTTAGGATAAAGGCAACAACTAGCCCACCCGTTGTCAGTATAATGTGACCAGGCGGAATACCGTAAGCACACCAATATACCCTGTCTCCTGCATACACACACACACACACAAGCACGCATACACTTCACACAAAGAGGCACGTACTTAAATGACCTTAGCTGTTAAGACGACGTAAAACAAAATTAAACCATACCCAACCCAACCGTGCTGGGTGCATACGGCCTAGTATTTCAATGAAGTAGCACTATAAAGTTGGCACTAACACTGCTCTATCGCAAGAAGGCAAATACACCAACCCTGCATCAAGCGCACATTCAAATTCACGCATACATAACACACATGGCATGGAGGCACGCCCTCAAATGGCCTTAGATGTTGGTAGGACGTTAAACCCTGATAAACCAAACCAACCCTAAATGGACACCATGTCTAATACACCAAACGCGTATCACCGAGCAGGAAATAGCCACTACATTTACAAGGACTTTGGGATGTCTCGGTATGGGGGCAGAACCCACTGCATTCCTCGATAGGGGGAAGGAAGGCTTTGGGAAACAGACAAAGCAGCACAAAGTAGTAGAGAGAAATTTAAGCTTGGTTTTACATGGCTGTACGTCGTATTAATAGCTAAGGTCAATTAAGAACGTGACTTAGAGATGAAATAGAAAGACCCCTCTAATAATGCAATGGGGGCAGCATCTTAACTCCTTGAGTCACTTTGTGTCCCCAATAGAGGACAAGAATGCCAAATACAATTCTGCGTGTGGTTTCCACCTTAGCTGCCTCTTACAACATGTATATATACATGTAACAGCTGGTACACTTTTCTTAATCCCTGATCCGCAGGGCTAGAACTAACGCGAAAACTTCCTTTTACCAATTTAGTAATAGGCCAGTAGATAGTTTACCTTTTGTTCCTTCCTGGGAAGGTTTCGTCTCCAACTGTTCCGGATCCCGGGTACAGTTACGGATTATATAGGTGACATACAGAGAACAGATACAATACACTAGTTACAGGTTACGCAAGGATAAAACACTAATTACAGGTAACGTAAGGATAAAACACTAATTACAGGTAACGTTAAGATAAAACACTTATTACGAGGAACGCAAGGACACTAATCATAACAGGTAATATAATAATCACAGTTGATACAGGTTACAAGAAGTTTACTTTTTGTTACAAACTACAATATATTAAATGGATATATACAGTTAAAATGTAGAATCTAGAATAGAATTTTGATTATTTATTTCAGGTAATACATCGTCTTCACCTACCTAATGTGAGCGACGAAGTACATCACACTGGTTGGAACACGTGCTCCAGTTGTCATGGTGACAAAACCCAGCGTCGAGATAAATTGATCCTACCATGTGTCAACAGCGACCGGATATACGTAGTGAACGTCGGTGATGCTTCGCGGGCACCAACGCTGGAAACGGTAAGTGTTTAGACGTTGGCTCACCTTAGCAGATGGCGAAATGCGGATACTTTGGCAGATTTTTGACACACAGGAACGATGGAACACAAAAAAGGGTGTGGTTATAAACAGTGGGTGTGGCTATATACCCAGGGTCCTGGATTTATACACAGGGGCGTTGCTGGGTATGGGAGGACGCATATAAACAAAGACATTGTTACTGTATAAAGCCGTTTTATATAGTAGACCTGAGACCTGGTTGCGTGTCATACAAGGTATTTACATTACAGAGTAGTGAGCCCTGGCTGTTTATACATTACAGAGTATTGAGCCCTGGCTTTATATACATTACAGAGTATTGAGCCCTGGCTGTATATACATAACAGAGTATTGAGCCCTTGCTGTATATACATTACAGAGTATTGAGCCCTGGCTGTATATACATTACAGAGTATTAAGCCCTGAATGTATATACATTACAGAGTATTGAACCCTGGGTGTATACACAGTACAGAGTATTGAGCACTGGTTGTATATATATTACAGAGTATTGAGCCCTGGTGCATATATAGTATAATAATAATAATAATAATTCGAGGTTTTTGTATACCGCTTTATCACAACTTAGTTCGTAGGTCGACTCAAAGCGGCTCACAAATTATTATCCATGGTTATAGGGCCTTTGCAAGCAGCCAATATCTTTCTCAACTTCATGTGGAGCATACAGCCGGAGCTGCCATTTCGGCGCTAACAGCTAACATTCAACAATTCTAGCACTGCCCAACCACGTACTCACTTACAGCTGAGTAGACTGAATCAAAGATACAACACAGTGCCGTGCCGTGACTCGAACCCGCAACCCTTCACTCACGAGCCCGGCGTCCTATCACTAGACTACCGTGCATCCTATTACATAGTATTGAGCCCTGGTTATTTGTATATTACAGTGTGTTGAACCCTGGTTATTTGTATATTACAGAGTGTTGAGCCCTTACTGCTTGTACATTACAGATATTGAGCCCTGTCTTTTTGTACATTACAGAGTATTGAGCCCTGTCTGTTTGTACATTACAGAGTATTGAGCCCTGGGAGTTGCACGATAAATGTGGCCTTGGAGCTCCGCACACGTCACATTGTCTGGCCAGTGGAGATATCATGATCAGCTGTATGGGGGACCCGGATGGAAATGGAAAAGGTTGGCGTTCGTAGCGAAAAGTCACTTGTAAAATTTTCTTTAGGCAGTGACTATACAATGAAATCATCTATCTATTTAGAATATCTTCATTTTTTTCTATTTACAAAAAAAGTTTCAAAGTGATGTACCGTGCCATGTAACCCTGTTGGATAGATTTGTAGATTGAATTATTAATCTGTCAGGGTAGATGATAGAACAGTTGTACTTTATTGTGTTGCAGGTGGTTTCGTACTTGTGGACGGCAAGACGTTTATCGTCAAGGGTAACTGGGAGAAAGAGAATGTCAAATTTGGATACGACTTCTGGTATCAACCCTACCACAACGTTATGATAAGTTCGGAATGGGGCGCTCCTAAATACTTCCGGAAAGGTTTCGACCCTGCCGATGTCGGTAAAGGTCAGTTTGGTCCTCAAATCAACTATCACGATAAAAATCCGACGTGACTACGAGCCCAGACGTATATTGGGTGATACAGTTGTACGTCCCTGTTGGCGCCAAAGCGTTCATAATTGAATTATTATTTCTTTTTTTGTTCCTTGATCTGTCTTAGTACTGTCGGCCAAATTTTATTATCTGCTTGTTTGTTTACATTCAATATTTAAATTCATGAAATAATTACCTGTACATGCATTCCAGAAGTATCCGTGTTTTCACTTTTATCTAGAAAAATGTAAGAAAACGCTTCTAATCACAAGAATGAATGCATGTATTATTAAGCTAACAAGGCTATTGACACAATTCAAGCCCGATTACCAGAGTGAGAACCTGTAGTGTTTTGGATGGTATACAGGTACAATCTCGCTTGTTTTGCATGCTTTTTTCCAACCTCAGTCAGCCTTGTTGGCTTTGTGCTCTGTTACGATTTATTCAGTGGAAATATATGGCATTATTCGCGAGACTCGACACATTTTCTTATATTTTTCTCGATAATAGTAAATAAACGGATACTTCAGGACTGCATTTACAGGTAAGTTTTTTCATTAATTTCATTATTCTTTGAAAAAATTAAACGGCGTTGACATAACGTCCGGGAACGAAAGTAAAAACATTGCACTCTGTTGATGGTAATTATAAAGTACTGTGTTTGACAAGACTCGTATATTACAAGTGATCAAGCGTCTGCTTGAACGAGACTTACACTTACGACACATCTTGTCCGATTCTGAATAGATTAGATGGCTGCCGTGCACTGGCTTTTGATTGGTCGCAATAAAGACATGGTCTGATTTTGCTCAAAATTGGTATATATATATATATGTACTATGGCTTTGCCATCTCCTCCAGATGCATATTTTGTGACAATAAGGGGAGTTTCGGGCACCTGGGTAACTGCTCCCTTTACATTTATAATTTATAGGAATATCTTGTTTACAAAAAGTTCGTGTGAAAAATGATCATTCAGGGATTAGGCGGTATTTTCTCGGCATGACGATTCCCTTATATTTGAGGTATTTAAGTTGTGTATATTTCCGGAACAGCATAACGTTACCTACTCTGTAACTATATGCTTTCGTTATGTAAAGCGGAGGGAGAAATGCAAAAAGCGACATTGATCCCTTTGCATTTAAAGACCTGTGAATGTAATTTCTTCTCGGGACTAGTGCAGCTGAAATATTTATAAATATATATGTTTTTCGAAAACAAATATTCTTTCGAAAACATCTGTCGTTATTGCAAACTAAGAAACAGACCAGAAGAAGAGAAGAATCGCGGGAGGGATAATACGTTAGGATAACGTAACCCTACGTTTTAGAGGAAGCTGTTGGTGAATTTCTATCTAACTAAAAAGTCTTTCCAGCCGGGGAGAGAAGGTGAATTCTCCGTTCATTCACCTAGTTTCTTTAGAATACAAGTACAGATATTTATTCTGAATCAAAAACATCTCACAAACAACATCTCAATTATCGTTATTATGAGTAATCTGTATCACGTTTAAACCTATTGATATCGTACTTTCTGTGGTTTGAAATTCACCCTGCGGTACCCTCTCGGTGCGTGCATACTCTAATTACGCCCGTTACTATGATCTTTACCATTCTTACTTGCGATGCATTGTGTAAATTCAAAGCGACAAGAATGACTGACACTGTGTTGCCGGTTGACTGTGCGGTATTATACATGAACCTCCCGCTGAAAGGCCCGGATATTGCGCTAATTTGGTCGTAGCTATTTTTATCACCGGCTTTTCCAAAAGATGAAACTGACCCGCTGGACGTTGGCTTAAGGTCAAGCCATAATTTACCACGTTAATTTTCGTTAGAAGATATATATTTTCAGTATCGACTCGATTTTTAGGTTGTCATTTGACAAAGTAGCCCTTTTAAAGTATAAAGATGTTGATATTTCTGCTTCTGTTGCATGTAAATTGAATCAGGTCACTACGGCAACGCACTGAATGTGTGGGATTGGACAACACACGAACTTCAACAAATAATTGATCTGGGAACGGATGGCAAAATTCCAATGGAGGTCCGTTTCTTACACGACCCATTGGCTACAGAGGGTTACGTCGGCTGTGCTCTCAGCTCTTCCATCTTCCGGTTTTACCGTAAAGAGGTACGCTATTCATGTGTTGAGTTGTCTTTTCAGGAAGGTATGTCATGCAATTTAGGTCAGATTACAGACAAGTTATGTATGGTGATTTGTCGAGGTGAAATTGGCAACGTTTCATCGGCCTATCCGGAAACAAGCTGTTCATTGCCTTATGACTATATGATGAACTGCTTCATTAGCCTTAGTTCCGATTCATATCTCTAGACTGGGCCTCCCTTTATAAGCGGGGATCAGAATAAGTGTGGACGGTTATCTAGTTATTCCACATTAGTCCGAATTCAAACTTACATCGTTCTTGAACTCTTTACCAATTAACAGCTAACAGAGGGGTGGTTTCAAATATAGTATGCTTTAACTTTGCGCCAAGCCACCGATGCATACACAGCTATTCCGTCTTTGCGTATTGCATAGTTATGTTCTCTTGGGAACAGGTATTGATTGTTACGTCATTGGTTTGTGTGAGAAAATTACGTCGTTTTCTCAAAAATCGATGACGTTACTCTCACAAACCAATGACGTAACAATCAATACCTGCTCCCAAGAGAAGATAACTCTGCAATACGCAAAGACGGAATACATGTACAACCTTTCTTATTACTAACACGGGCGTTTTTATCACTCAAACTTTCAAGTCAAGCTATCAGTCATGCAAACGTGGCGTTTTATTTCATTGTTATGACGATTACAATTTCAAAGAATCTCTCACAGAGTATAATATTGGTATATTTTGTTCTTTGCTTGCAGGACCGCACGTGGGCCGCCGAGAAGGTCATCCAGGTAGCCCCAAAGAAAGTTCAGGGTTGGGCTCTTACGGACATGCCAGGTAAGTCTATGCAGTAATTGACATCCATTAACTTATTCACCCCTGAAAATTCATAATGAACTATTCCAACCTTTGAATTGGAAGAGTTCAAATGTGTCTTCATGGGTGAATGAGTTAATCTGCGTATTGTGATTTTCTGAACTATTAAAGCAAAATATGACGACTAAAAGTGTGATCTACTAGAAGGCAAAAATCAGTATAGTTAATGTTGGGAAGATAGCTTTGATATATATGCTGTAAAGGTATAGCTACCTCATCCTCCTATATATGCCATGTAATTATAAATAATTGTATGACACTATGTATGTGAACTTATGGGCCGTAAGGCCTAAAGAATGAACACAATTTTAATATGAGAATCTTCCCACGTTAATTAAATATCTCGGTGTTTACCTGTATTCAACATTCATTGCAGCAAGAAGCATTTATTAAATTCTGATGTAATTGTAACGCCAGTGTTGACAAGGAGAACACACGCTCAGAATATAGACATGGGTTATGGCGTCGCTCAAGGCACCTCTTGTTTGCTGCTGTACCCTGCAAAACAATTCTTTTTCTCTATTTCACGGATAATTCATGGCTTGTTACTTCTGTCAACATGTTATCAACGGTTGCTCGATAAGATCTGAAAAACTATGGCCCGAGGGCATTAAGGCTTAGTTTTCCCCAGGAACAAGGGTTGCAAGTGGGAACTGTTCCCAAGAAACATCCTGATGAAGACAACATTCTTTTCCCCTTCAGTCAAAGCCTGTCTTTTCTGTATAAGCTGCTTTAGTTGATTTCTTTTGTTTGCTTGTGTTTTACGTCGTATTAACAACTATGGTAATTAAAGGACTTGCCAGAATTTTGGTGGTGGAGGAAAGCCGGAGTTCCCGGAGAAAAAACCACCGACCTACGGCCAGTACCTTGCGACTGTCCCACGTCGGTCTCGACCCCACGACCCAGTTGTGGAGGGCTAGTGGTAGCAGAATGTCAGACGCCTTTACAACTTGGCCACCGCGGCCCGCCCCTTTAGTTGATTTCTAAACACACAGACATAGTATTCCTTCACTATAGTTTTTCTCTTTGTTTATAGGGATACATCCGTTTCTTGAAAATCTTGAACCAACAAATATAGATAAAAGGTTCATAAAGATACAATACTTTATATCCCACATTGTACCTGACAGACATCGACTTTGTTTTACTTAACTATTGTGTAATATTGTGCAATGACAGAGAAATATTCGACGGAATACCTTTGCATGCGTACTGATATATACATGTTACTGTCAATAAAACGAACACAATATATCAGTTATATATTTTACCATTTTTAGTGCGGAATTCTTTTGTTAAGGGGATGTGTTTCGCAGTTACATTGCATGCTACTTATTGTCTTTGTTAGTTAAACGTAATTCGTTTTTCGTGTGAATCTCGGTGTTTTGAGGATTTGAGATATTTGATATAAGATATAAGACACTGATTTTTTTTTTTTCGCCTACAGGACTGATCACGGATATCCTTATCTCCCTTGACGACCGGTTCCTCTACTTTAGTAACTGGATCCATGGTGACGTCAGACAGTATGACATCACAGACCGACGTCATCCTAAACTTGTCGGACAGGTAAGTGACTCATACAAAACCGAAAACGTTTAGGTGATCACGTGAACAGGAAAACATAATCACGTCTAATTGGTGTGGTGTTCAGATTGCACGCGTGCAGTGTGTGTATGGATAAATATATGTATTACGATCGTTTTAGCTTAATTTTAATACCTCTATTCGCGCAACAAACCCGATCCAACCTATGATTGTTCTTTACATGCATATTTGTATTTTCTCCAATACACTACCAACTAACCTCGTCTTGATATTAAAACTTCACTTGAAGAACAATGCCGGAAAGAACGTCGTCGAGGAGAGAATAATGACGTGTCGTTACCATAGTGTAAAATGGAGATTTTGTGTTCGGAATGCATTCTTATTTCAATTCGTCTTTTTGACAAATGGATTAGACCTCAGAGTGACAGCCAAAAAGGACTTGTTGCTGCTTCTGTCATACAAAGGCTTGTATTATCACAATGTGAAGTACAGGACCCGGTATTAATTCACGAGGCATGTAATAAAAATACTCATAGAAGCATAATATGTCCAAATGTCATATTTAGCGTATGTTAAAAGAGAGGTTTTTGATGAGAGCCGTTCTCTGTTGATATATTTGTATGTTCATAGAACACTTTCTGTTAAAGCTGTTCCTTGGCGGAAGTATTTGCACAGACGGGCATGTGAAGGTCACCCACGACAGTGAGTTAAAGGTGAGTAAATAGGTTCCATATTACACAAGACAGCGAGACGAAGGTGAGTAAATAGGTTCCATATTACACAAGACAGCGAGACGAAGGTGAGTAAATAGGTTCGTTCAATATCACACAGGACGGTGAGTTAAAGGTGAGTAGATAGGTTCAATATCACACAAGACAAAGGTGAATTCATAGCGTGAAGGTCATTTAAATGTCCAGAACAAATGGTCGTAAGGTAAGCGAGAAGGAATAGTATCATTAAAGCTGACAGAAACAAAGAGATTAGCAAGCCATATGAAGCTTATGGATTTTTAGGCAAATATTTGGGTTCAGATCTTAGGGAACACGAGTCCTTAAAATGATCGTAGTAGAGGGTTAAGATTCCTTAAAAACTTTAATAATGTGAATATAGTATAACCTTCTGTCAATCTTTGGGATTATAATTAAAATGAATTATCAGAGGAAATGATGTTTGCGCTAACCTGTCTACTCTTACATGTATATTAAAATAAAGAAAATATGGCAATTAAGGAACAAAATCTTACCTTTTTTTAAAACGTAAAAACACTTTTCAAAACGACTAATTAACGAGTATCCCTTCTTCCAAAAAACCGACGTAAGTGTGCTTCTTTTGTGCTACCGTATAATGCTTCAATACTTCGTCCCCTTATCCTTGGGGCTAACATTCCAATACAACAGTTCAAATAGGCCACGGTCGGTTGTGTACATAAGATCAACTTGTTCGATGTCACAGACGAAAGAATACGTCACTGGTATCAATCTGTTTTGTTGTCCCCAATTCAAGGGACTTACACATACTGTGTAGACAAACCCCGTGAAATATACAAAAACCGTCCTCAGGAATATGCTCATGTTACAGAAATGAATACTCATAAAATGTACAAATGTCATTGAAATAACACACTAAGTTTACTATAAAAGGCACTCTCAAGTAATTACCTTCATCGACTCAAATGAGTAGGGTCTGTTATACGACTTAAAATAGTTCGGAGGTACTTTCTAGTACGTACATTTACATCTTACTGTATTTCTGACTGTCTTCGCGGTTCCACGATTGTACAAGAGTTGTATTTAAGACACCATCACTCACGCACGACGTTTTGCGTCTGTCGCACCTGGACATGTACCCAAAGCAATTCAAAAACACACTATTTTGAGAAGGTACTATACCAAATATATATAGACATATACGTCAAAGTACGGACAGTTACTAACACTCAGCAGGCAGAACGCAGAACGCAGACAATAAAATCATCTTTGTTTCACCACATACTCCGTTTCAGACCACCCAGATGTTTTTAGAATAAAACTGCATTCGAACCGATGGTACTTATTCTTTAAGGGGAATATTTCAATAATTAGAGACTTTGAATTTAGTTTGGACAGTCATTGGTTACATTTTGAACTAACATTTAATCACCTGTACATAGCTAGAGAGAAATATACCAAAAGGAATGATTTTTAATTTTATAGAATTAAATTGTTATTATAACGTCACGCTACCCCACTATTGGTACGCTACCCAAATTTGAACACTAGCAGAAAAATAGTTCGAATAGTACTTTTGAATTAAATTTGTGTAATATTCTGTGATGGTATAACAATAGAGATATTTATTAGCATTTCCAACAAATAGTTTAGTTTACAGCAATATTTCAAGAGTACACGATGATTTCAAAGTAAACCTGTCAGAAAATCAGAATAAACGACGTTCGTCGACGAAATTCTGAGGATTTTGAAGGCATATTGAAGTGTTGATTTCTGGTCCTTAAATCCGGATTATTGAAAAGTGTATACGTACAATTGTAGTTGAGTGTGGTATTTATAAAAACAATATATTTTGTCGCAATCTGTACATCATATCGTAGAATTGGACACAAGTCTCAGAGCCGGTGATATGGTGTACTAATTTGGGTACTAATCATTGCCGAAAAAGGACGAAATCTCACTGATTTATATTTTTCTAAAACAAATGACTTATAATCAAGATTTTTCCTGAAAATGAATCACCATATGTAGTCTTTGTGAAGAATTAAGAAACATTTCTGATAAAAGATCTGGATTTTAAAATAGCAGTGGAAACCGTCAACATTGTACCTATTGTGGTAGCGTGACGTTATACGATATATACAAAGAGGCAAGGAATTGTCTGTGTCCATCATAATCCTAAAGCCTTTTAAAGATTTTCTGTGGATATTGTTTTCCAGGAACAACCGGCGCCGGCGTTCATCAAGGGTAACCGGATACTGGGAGGACCACAGATGATCCAGCTCAGTCTTGACGGCAAGCGCCTATACCTGACTACGTCACTGTTCTCATCCTGGGACAAAACGTTCTACCCGGAACTCCTCAGGTATTGCTACTCTCACCGTAAGGTTTTATTTTCAAAGTAACAATCATTCTAACTCAGGTAAAGTTCTACCCGAAACTCACTTGTATCGTCATCCTTTCAGTAGCGGCAGGACAAGCAGTCCGGCCGTGATTCCTAAGGCAATACGTGTAGAGTTAGCTTCTATTTACAATGTGTATTTACCTTGTCGGCTAGGAGGCTTTGTTTATGATGAGCCCCTTGGTCTGACCTGGATTATCGGCACTTACTTCCTGGGGTTCAATGGCAATAAAATAATCAAAACAAATACTGTCACCTGTGTCTGTGTCAATACTGTCACCAGGAATACATCTGTACAATTAAGGATCCCTGCGCCACCGGTAAAACTTGAACTGTGCACTGAACTGTTTTTAGACATGACTAAAGTTCTGATAAACCATCAGAAAACCGGACGTTGTGTGAAACTTTGATGAAAAAATAATAATAAAGATTAAAACAAATCAGAATTAGTCAAGGGGGATCAGACCACGATTCTAACTCTGGACCTTCGATCACTATAATGTCGCTCCAACAAACTGCAATGGAAGCTACCTGGTCAACAGTTATATGATGTCTCAGTCACGATGCAGTTGGGGACACGGTAGTCTAGTGGTAGGACCCGAAGGGTTGCATGTTCGCGTCACGGCACGGCACTGTGTGGTATCTTTGAGCAAGATACTTGACTCCGATTGTTCCAGTCTACTCGGATGTAAATGAGTACGTGGTTGGGCAGTGCTGGACTTGTTAAATGTTAGCTGTGAGCGCCGAAATGACAGCACCGGCTGTATGCTCCCCAGGATGTTGAAAAATATATTGGCTGGTTGCAAAGACCCTATAACCACGGATACTAATTTGTGAACCGCATTGAGACAACCTACGAACTAGGTTGTGATAAAGCGGTTTATAAGAACCTCGAATTATTATTATTATTTTATCTGAATCGAAGTTTAGGAGAAATGATAATAGAGTGGGATTATCTAGTTATTTGCTCTCAGTAAGACAGGGATACTTAATATGGCTGATACAGGCAGTAAAAGCAATGTATGCTCGAGTTTATATATAAATCAGTCGTATCGCTACTACATCTTTTCTGATTAAAGGTACTGCATACTTCTAGTTTGTGTCATACCACCGATCCCTCTACTCCCAAGTGTATGTCATACATATGTACTACAAACATGTAGCTCACTATTCCATATGAATGTCATATTAATAGGCCCAGATTCATGAAACCGTTGTCATACTCAAACATGGATTTTGTGCTCAAGCCCAATTTCGTGTTCTGGTTATAAATTGATAAAACATCTTATTTTGTCTACGACTTTAAAGATATTTGAAGAGAATTCGAGCCGAACTCTGTTTGCAATGTCTACATTTGACTGTTGAGTGGGTTGGTATGCTTTGAGCCACTCTGTTGCAATGTCTACAATTGACTGTTGAGTGGGTTGGTATGCTTTGAGCCACTCTGTTGCAATGTCTACATTTGACTGTTGAGTGGGTTGGTATGCTTTGAGCCAGTTGCAAGATTACTGGTTTGAGCACAAAAACTATGCTCGAGCATGAGAACGGTTTCATGAGTACGGGCGAAGGGCTAACCTAAGCTTGTGTCATACTACATATCTCACTACCTCAAGTGTGTGTCATACTACGTTACTCACCAGTGTGTCATACTACATATCTCACTACCCTAGTGTGTGTCATACTACAGATCTTACTACCTCCAGTGTGTGTCATACTACATATCTCTCTACCCTCAATTTGTGTCATACTACATATCTCTCTACCCCCAGTGTGTGTCATACTACATAT